>VZSZ01007630.1:10116-61046 GCA_013398815.1 Ibidorhyncha struthersii
TTTCTTTCTGGCCGAGTTTCACAGTTAGAGCCTGTGGCTCATGGGGTAGGAGACTGCAATCTTTGTGGCTCTGTTTGCTCTAGTGGAGATGGAATGATTTCTTGCTCATAAGGAGTTATTTGAAATAAAATGAGCAGCAGTTGGAGGAAGCCAAGGGGAAAAATACATTAAGTGCTGTGCATTACACCCTTTATGAGGAGGGAGTGGGTTACAATAATTTCCTCTGCCATAGGAGTTTTGGAACCACATCTGTGAGAGAATGTCCTGGACTGACCAAGTGTGTGCGTTTGGGAAGGTACTTTTCAGTCCCTGCTGTTGACCTAGCTGAACTCTACAGAATAAACTACTGAGCATGCCCTGGAGCTATGACTGGAGTCTGGTCCTCCCAGGTATATCTTCTAATTGCCAGGGGATACTATGGTTTTTATGCGCTCTTTTAAAAATTTTGTGTACAATACATCAGCACGTCTGGGAGCAGCTGAGGAAATGCACCTGAAAACCCATTTGAGGATGAAGAGTGGGGAAATTCTTCAGCTCCCTTTGCTGTATTGCAGATAGAAGTGAAATTGTCTCTCGTTTCACAGATGACTTTTTTTTTTTTTTCCTTCCTCTAGCTTGTGTGGCATGTAAGACAATATTCCTCAAATTATTTTAGTGCACTAAGCAATATATTGGATAGATAAGTATTCTTCCACTTGGCTGTCTGTGACATGAGGACTTGTAGTTTCTATGGAACCTCTACCAGAGTGAAAGCCATTGCCTTGCAGTGGAGCAAACAGGACCCTTGTATCCCAAGGAAACATGCCTCACCTTGTCTGCAGGTACTCAGCAGAAGCAGCTACAGTTGACCTGTGTACGAGGCAAAGGTTCCTGCTGGGTCCCCAAAACTGAAGTCAGTGCAGTAGTTCCCCTACAAACAGTATCTGTTTGCTGAACTTTGAAATAATACTGTTGGGGAAATACTAGAAGTAAAGGGTACAAGTAAGAACTGTAAATAGTTAGCAAGATGTGACCCTGGAGAAAGAACAGGAGGATACCATAAATTAGCCAAAATAAGGGAATGTGGAGATAAGCACAAAGGGAACAGAACTGCTAACAAGGCCAAAGAAATTGTCACTTGAACTATGAGTGAACTATCCCAATTAACACAGTAAAAAAACGGCCCTCGGGTAGGGAAAGCCCCCTCCACACAGAGTAAAAAGAGAGGACGCTGTGATTTAAGTAGAGAGGAGGTCCAGCAAGAACCAATGGCAATGAGGATGGCTAAGCGTAACTATAGAAAGTACTGATAACTGTTTATTAACTGTTGCTTGAAAGGTATAAATGCTTAACCTTGTGCTTAACGGGTTGTGCTAGTTTTGTGGATGAACCACCTAGCACCCAGCTCTGTGCAGAAATGATGTAAACAAGTATCTCGCCTCTGTGTGTGTATCGGCTCCTTGCACACTGGATTAAAAGAACCTGGATTTGGGACAAAAATGATATGGCA
Organism: Ibidorhyncha struthersii; assembly: GCA_013398815.1. Taxonomy (NCBI): domain Eukaryota; kingdom Metazoa; phylum Chordata; class Aves; order Charadriiformes; family Charadriidae; genus Ibidorhyncha; species Ibidorhyncha struthersii. The sequence continues at coordinate 11,606 of VZSZ01007630.1, forward strand.
CATTGCAATACATCACTGACAGTGAGCACAGACCCCATTAAACCATCTGAACTTCTGGACGTAATGTACCACATTATGCTTGTCTTCCTGTCCTGGACTTGTGCCACTGTCAGAAAAGCCAGCTATAACCTAATGGAACTACAATGGTAAATCACTTTTTTTAGAAGTGGTCCTGTTCTGCTACTTTGTACCTGCACTCGGGAGCGTGCGGGGGGGACAGACGGGACCCACCATGTTTAATTAGTTTTTCTAGGGTGGAGAAGCATGTAAAAACTGCAGATAGATGGAATGAAAGAGGGCATACCACAAGAGGTGTGGTATAGCACTATTTGTGCATTCCTGGGGGCCTTTAGCAAAAGGAAAATCTACCAACTCCAGTATCCCACCTGTCTAGTGCAGAATGATAATTTTGTGATTTTTACCACCACCCTCTGACCTGCCTTCCACTAACTGCTGGGTCTCTGCCAGGGGGTCTCTGCCAGGGGGTCTCTGCCAGGGGGTCTCTGCCGGCCTTCTAGCCTCCAGGAAGTACAAGTGACTACAGTGAAACTAAAACAGAGGCAGGGTCCATTCTGTATGGTGAGTCTGCATGTTTGAGTGGTGCTTTCAAGAAAATGTTGGTGAGTCTGAAGATGAATTTTGCAAAAGGTAATTAATGCAATATAAGGTAGCTGATGGAATTAGAGTTTAAGGGAGCTAGTAGGTACCGTGTGTGTAGGCACCTGAAGTGCTCTGCTGTGGTCTGGAAACTCTACCACCATAGGTGCTCCAGCAAAGCCCTATGCTGCGAGCATGGCCCATGCTAATAGAAGTCTCTTTCCCCAGGTAGATGTACTGCATTGCAGACTACTCAAGCCAGAGAAAAGTTTTTTTTCCGTCAGCTTAGTTATGTTGTGTCCACTAGTCTTGCCACAGTGGATATTATAATGAGGTGATAGAAGTTTTTTGAGATGCTGATTTGAAATGTGAAAGGAGCAATGCCAAAACTTGTTTGGCTTTAAAAGTATCTTGAGCTGCTTTTCTTGAGAATACTTTTAGTGCTATTGCAGTTGAGCTGTGTAGTTCAGTGTGCCAACATAGTTCTGCTAGCCCTGCTTCAGTTCTGTGCTGTGAAGACAAACTTAAAGATAATGCAGAGAATGACTGTAGGCAGAGTTCTGCTTATACTGCAGTACCGCAATGTAGTATTAGTTTCTGCAGCAGGAATTCTGCAGCTTTTTACACAGTCACAGCTAGATGTAGACAAGACCACACTGAGTTCCCTCCCTTGTCTCCTGCCTTGTGATTACTTTTTTCTTCTTCTATACTTAAAATTCCTTAAAAATACTTAGTATACTTGTGTTGTGTTTTAAAAGTCAAAATTTAGGCTTTGCATTAAGTTAGCCTCTGGCAGCCCATCCCTCACTATGCAGTAATATCGAATGGGGACCATGTAGGCACTCTCCCCCCAATCCCTTTCTTGCTGATTGCTGCAGCAGTCTATAATCAAGTGCTCAACTATTGTGAGCATACTTCAGCTTGTTGTAATTGCCCTTTGTTTCAGTCAAGAGACTGGTAATTACTCCTGTGGGCCATGCCATTTGCTTTAGCAGCATTTGATTGAAACCAATCATTTATTGTGGTAAAATCGTAAGGCTTTCTACAGTGTTTACAGATAAGCTTTCTGTGTGACAGTCATTTAGTCTACCCAACCATCCATATATTAAAGATATTGCACATTTTCCCTTTCTGTATTCAGACAAATCAGCTGCTGTTTTCAGTTTGATTACATTTCAGTTCATAGAGATCATCCTGAAAGTCTCCTCTCCTAGCTTTTGCTTGGAGCAAGACTGCCTTTTGCTGTGCCTGGTTTTTGGATGTTGAAAATTACTGATGTGAAACTTGTTAATAAAATGAACTAAATAGCTTTATGTATACATTATTATTCCCTTTTCCTTACACTGCGTAAAAGAATATACTACTGCTTTGTGAGGCCTTTTAAATGTTACTGGTTTGGAACCTACCCATGTTTGCTTTATCAATTACTCACAAATTATTAACTATGGTTAATTTACAGTGACATCAATCTCTTGCTTATTACCAAGTTTTCCTGGTAATTAAATATTTTAAGTCTGAAAGTGCTTTAGTGTTTATGAAAGAAGCCAGAAAACCTTAGAAGAAGAAACTGGGATGGAATTCCTCTGAGTACTCTCAAATACTGAGATGGCTGATACGTGTCAGGGGGTTAATTGAGTTGTTTCTGGAGTAGGTAGTGTAGTAATAGAGAATGTTTGGGTGATTTTTATGTCCTAAGAAATTGAAATGGGTGTGTTTCACATTACTCATTTAAAATTGGATTAAAGCTAAGCATTGATAACCTGAATCCTGTTATAACCTAGAAGTAAAAAAACGTACGAGTTGGATTCAGTGACCAGTGGGCCATGAGGAGGTCTTTTGCTCATCTTGTTGAGCTTTGTGCAAGTCATTGCCTATTATCAATTGCTTGGACATCTAGGGTTTTTGATCCCTTTAAAAAGAGAGCATTCAGAAACACTGTACTCTTTAAAACTTTTTTTCTGTAAATGAAGTGGAAAATAGTTCAGATTTTGACATTTGAGAACCACACCTTTTATTATGCAAATACTTCCAAAAGATGCGTAGGAGTTAGTCTCAGTTTTTGTGCCTCGTTGGTAGTCAGATGATGCATATGTGGTCCTGAGAGTTATGGGGCTGGATATTTCACTTGAGCACTCAAGAATTCTGCTTTGAGATCATGCGTAGTCATCTTTCAGGTTTATTCAAATTGGGGTCACTTAAATCTGTAGTTTAAAGTCTATAAGTTATGAGTCTAAAAGGACTTTTTAGGTCTGTGTGATCTATCACATTGAGACACTGAGGTCCGTAGTGTGTGTGTTAATGATACTTTTTGAGCAAGATGTCTTTTCAGTTCAGTTTGTTTGACCTTTGCATAGCACTTTCTTTAGAAGCTTTTTTTGGTAGATACCTATAGTGTAGTGCTTTTGTTGGCAGGGCTGCTCTTGAAGGTCATAAGTTTGTAGAATACTTCACAAATTAAGGAGTTAAAGTTGATAAGTGGTGATTCAAATTGGTGGTAGTTGTTTTTGATATATCTCACTAAGACTCAAATCCTTGACTGTCTTGATATTTCAGAACGAAGCTTTGTGTGGTCAGATGCTTTTTAATTTTATTGCTGCCATGCCAGCAATTACATAATGCTCTTCCATATTTTATTATTCTGCTTGATTTTTGTGGGAGTTCTTACTACTTATTTCAGTTCTCTGTCTGAAATCTGGCTAGTGATACACAGTTACACATGGGGAATCATTTTTGTGATCAGTTTACAGAGTTTTTAATCTGACTTTACCATTGTCTTCATTATAAGTAAAACCATTCCCTCTGGCTTTTTTTACTACCTTGGCTAGTATAGTTGAGTTACAACAATAACTAATCTGAACAGGATAGGTGACATTTTGTAGGGAAATGGCTTACTTCTTGGATCCTAGCCTCAATGATCTGTCGTCTTTTGCTGTGCTATGGAAAGGTGGGATCTAAGAATTAGCAGATAGATATGATACAAGGTACAGTGGAATTTGAACTACAGTCTGTAGCTTTTTGCCATTCTTAGATGTGTGTGTGTTTGGTAGGTGTATTTTTTTGGTTTTGGGACTTTTTTTTTTGTGATTCTGTTTTATGGCCTGTGCTTACTGTGTGATTGCAGGGGACTGAACTTAAAAATGCAGTAGCATCTCCTTGTCCCTTTTTTCTATGGGGGTGGTGTGTGTACTTGTTTATTTATTGTAATACTCCTTCCAGCTTGTACCTAGCACTGTCAAATTTGCGTGCTGATGAGCCCATGGGATTGTTTTGTCACAAAGGCTCAGGCTTTCTGTCCTCTTCCTTCTTCCAGAAGTAGATTTTTCTTTCAGGAATTTTGTAGTTCCAAGGTCCTACTCACTTCGTAGGAGACAGTAGGAGAAAATGGGAGAATGTAGGCCAAATGAGAACTATAGCATGTTCATATCTACGTTGCACCCTGCAATAGTAATGATAAAGCTGATAGAAAAAGCTGTGGCTAGAAAGATGTGCTTCCACTGAAGAAGTCTTCCTGCAGTGTTGCATTTTCTGCAAGTATTTTGGATATTATAGCAATGTTTGATTAGTAAAATAGCTTTTCTTCATACATCTGAAGTGGTTGCACTGTTACAAGTTTGTGGTTATTTTGTTGTTTGAAAATAGGAATGGAAAATTAGAGTCAATATGTATGCTATTGTCTCTGACTTGTTTGCCACTCTTCCTCTAGTACTACTATGTAATGCAAAATCTCCCTGAAGAGTCTTGACAGACAGTCAGTAGAAGATGGGGTTTAACATTGAGTTCTTCCTTTTTTGTTGTTATGTAAAAATCAGTAAGAGTCAGAGGTGAAATCAATTGCAGTGTTCCATACATGAGTCAAGTTAGGCTTTGCCAGTACGCCCTCAGAGGGTGTGCAGTCTGTGGCTCGTGATGCCATTGCTACTAGGTCCTGCTTTGAATTACAGTGAAGTATTTAGCAGCAAAACCACCTGGACCACTGATAGTGTTTTCCTTTGTGAAGGTCTAATTGGATGTCTTTCTCCTTCAAGGCTTGCATAGCTGTTATGGTTGGAGGAATCCAGAACAATTTATTGTTGTTTAGACAACTGTTCTCTCACCCAGTGACCCCTGCCCACCTGGGAAGGAGAATGGGGAAAAACAAGGAAACCTGGGGGTTGAAACAGTATTATTAATGTTAATTATCTAGTCTTATTCTATTAAATCTAAGAACCAATATTGATACCGATGCCAATATAAAATATGCCAGGCTTCTGACAGTAGGAAGCTGTGCACTCCCAGCAGTGGACAGCAAATGTGGGACACTGCGAGCACTACAGCTTTGGGAGGAAGGGAAGGCCTCAGGAGTCCAGCACCAGGGCAAGATGTTCTCAAGATTGCAGCCATCAAGGAAGAGAGAGAACTGCTGACAAGTCCTGGTCTGATTTCGAGCTCGGGGGAGGTTTTTAATGATCCCAAGAGTGAGATTGAGACACAAGCGAGGTGAAATGCCGCCAATTGGGCTGTTTTTATTGAATAGGTACAGAGGAATGGAGTGATAGGAAAGGCAGGAAATATTAGAAGGAAACTAAGCAAGCATTCAGAAAGATAAGCAAAGGATACTCACCACCATGAATCCAGCAATGTCTTGTTGGTCCTCAGTCTTCAGTTCTTCGGTGGTGGCTTGTTTCCATGGTCTTTGTATACACCAGGTGAAGACCTTGGCGGCCTGCCAGCCTGGCCCAGATGGGGGTGGGTTTTGGCAGTGCCTGGTTTGCAGAAGAACGGTCTTCTGCTATTGGTCATTTGCACCTTGCAAAGATAAGCACAAGCAAGCTTTGAGGCAAATATTTGATGTTCCAGTCTCTCACAACTGCTTAGCAGACTTTCTAATTTATATTGAATGGGACGTTCGTGGTATGAAATTATCCTGTTGGGCAGCTTGGGTCAAGTGCCCGGCTCTTGCCGTTTGTCATCCCTGCACCTGGCTAACTCATAAACACTGAGACCTTGAAACCTGCATACCATAGCTGGCTATAAAGCAAATATTTTCACAAATTCAGACACTAGAGTCTTCTAAAAATGCAGTTTTCCCTAGCATTAGAAGAGACCTTACTGCAAAGTAAAATTACTGAAAGAGAAATTAATCCTGTGTCGCTCAAACCGGGACAACAGCACAGACTAAGTGAATAAAGTAAAATACTTGGGCATATGAGAATCTTAAAACAAAACTGTTGTGACAAACTATTAAATGGAAGACTATTTCAAACAAATCAGTCCTCCTTAGCAAAAAGACGAGTCTCCAACTATTTCATACAAAAGGAGCAAAGAGTTTGATCAGCTTATCAAAGCTGCTGTATTTTTCAATACAACACAAATACAGGAAACAGTTACAGTGCTCAAGTAGGACACCCTTGAAAGTGCTGATGAAGGCAGACAGGTAAACAATGCTGAGAAAGGTGCCGGAAATACAGTAACAGGGAGGATATGGGAGCTCAGCCATCTTGCCAACAACTGTCTACATGAACTATTACTGTATATATCTTCATCATAAATATTGTTGCTTGAACAGTACAGTTGTTATTGTCAGTAGTAGAACAACCTTTCGGTTACCATCATGTTGCCTACCTATGTTCTGGTTAACTACTACATTGTGTAAGAACTCATCACCTGTGTTCCTGCTCCTTGGTCGTCATCGTAATTGATTGGAATTAGCAATGACATAACATTTGTTTNTATCTTTGTTAAAGCTGACAGGTTTTTGTGTTCGTGTGTGTGCTGACCTTGTATGGAGTGAAATTTGAATTTAGTAGCATAATTCTGCATCAGAGAGTAGGCTTGGAGCAGAACTGAGGAGGGAAAGGTGTTTGGAACAGAAAATCCACTACCTTACTACTCTGGTGTTTGCAAACACAAATGAAGTTGCCAGTCATACACCAGCCTTGGCCACCTTGGATTTTAATGAGTGTATTTTGCATGTATGATTAGCTACTTTATTTTTTTATGTGAAAATTTTCTTTTAGCCTAAAACTCAGTCTTGCAGTAACATGAATTTTTGAAGTGTTCAGATTAACAAGATTCTAATGGATATACTCTAAGGAATGATCAGGTCCTGGCAGAGAATGTTTATGATAAGCCTCTTCCAATTCTACCTCTTAAAATGGTAATTATTAATAAAATGAGACCATAAAGAGCACGATACTGCACAAACAAAAGGCTGAACACATGCTCTTGCTGAGATGAGTTCATACTTACATATGTACACAAGTCAGTTTACATTGGCAGTGTTTTCCTACAAGTGCTACTTTAACTTCTGTAATGACATTGCAGTTCTCTGTAGATGTGCCAACAGCCCCATATAAGCTAGCATGGCTGGTTTATAGGTTCTGAAAAACTTGCTTGGAGATCAAAAAGGGGCTCTTCCAGGATTCAGATATGGAAAGGAACCCATATCCTCCCACTCTGGAAATAATCACTTTGTATTTTCATGGAGGCATATGTAGTCTATATACATTTAGATGAAAAGAGAACACCAACTCAATATGCGGAAATTAAGGGCGTTAAAATGAGCAGCATCTGGTCTTGAGGAAAAAATGAAGTAAAATGAGTCAGAGACATGGTGAACCTTAAATTATTTAAGTTCCTCCAGTGGTAGTGTTCTGTAATTGCTTTGCCTCTCTGTAAATGTTTCACAGCTGTGAAGTTTCCAAGTGAAGAGCTAAAGTGCTGGCTATTGTACAAAAATTAAGGCCAATTTCTGCTTGCCTTGCTCAGTTGTAATATCTCATTAGGCCTCCTTCTCCCCATCTTGTGCTCTCTGCAGTCAATTACACCTGTGCAAAGTGGTTGTAAATTGCTACTATTTATGAGATGATAGAGTTTTATCTCATGTTGTGCCCTGTCTACAAGACTACAAAAAGTAGCATGCAGTGCAGAATCAGGCCCGCTTTTCTTAACACCATATGTGAAAACAGCAAAAACATTGGGCAGGTGTCTAAAAGGCTCAAACCCCCAAAATGCCAAAGAGAAGAAAAAACAGCAGCAGGTTGCTTCACTTTCACTGAACACTTCAGAGATATAGTGCAGATCTGTCTCTGTTAGCAATTTGCTTGGGCAGTCAGGGTCTGCACAGAGCCTTTCTTACTAATTGGTCTGGAGTTATGTCAGCAGTAGATTCCTTCTGCACTGTTGGGTGAGCGGGATTTTTTTCGGGGCAGCATGCAACAGCCTAACATGACTTCTGTTGCAGTCCCTGCAAAGGATATAGAAGGATGTAGGCCAATGCTGAGTAGTTGCCTGGGTGGGTAGGGTGAAACCACAAAAAAAAGAAGCCCAAACCCCAACAAAAAACTTACAACGGACTTCCTAGAAGTAAGGCAGTGTTTTTTAGATCCTTGGAATTGACAGAGACAGAAGAGAACTGCTTAGAGACATGGTTTAGTGGTGGGCTTGTCAGTGTTAGGTTAATGATTGGACTAGATGATCTTACAGATCTTTTACAATCTAGGAGATTCTGTGATTCTGTGAAGAAGTGGGAATACTCATGTATTGGCCAACCAAAAACATCCTACAGGGAAAGTTGGCTTGTTTCCTCCACGTAGCACTGTAAACCAAAGCAGAATGAAACAAAGCAAGCTAATGACATGACCATCCCCATCTAAGGTACATCATGTGAATTGTTTAATTTTAAAGCGAGTAGCCTTGAAAATCGGTTTACACTACAAGCTTACTTCTCTTAAAATTGGCAGTGTCTGACCAGCAAGTCATTGGTTTTCTCACAAGGGTTACATATATTTAGTTTTCTGTATGTTTCACTTTCAGTCTTGGGTGTCAATTTCAGTGCATTTCTGCTCCTGATAGTTACGAATTCATGTGTTAGTGATGCTTCTTACTAGAAATCCTGTCTTACTATATATTAGCGTTTCTACATGAATTTATTGTACTCAGACTTTTAATGGCATTACAGGGGATTTAAAATAATCGAGATGTTAAAAAGCAATTACTTTTATTCTGATTGTGTGTGGACAGCCACCATTTTGAGAAATGAAAGAGGATTTGGAGTCCTAATAGAAATATACCATAATATTTGTCTGATTTGCCTTATGCCTCTCTGGGTTTTTCAGCATTGGTGTACAGTCCATCTGAGCATGGAAAAGTTCCAGGATTTCTACTTCCTCCTCCCTGACAAAACGTGCACTTCAGGCCAACATTTTAAATCACTCAGATCTTGAGCAGTGTCTAGTGTCACCTGTAGGATGGTAGCAGTGCTTAGAACATGTGCATCAGATGTAGTACAGAGATTGCCACAGAGATGATTCCTATAGATAAAAGTTCCAAATGACATGAGGGGGATTGAAAAGTACATCTCTTCAAGGAAGTAACAGGTGAGAAAGAGACTGGATTGTTTTCTTATGATTCCTGGGCTCAAGAACACATAATTTGGTTGGCTTTTGGGATAGGAACATTGTGGTACTTGCATGAGGATTGTTTTAATTTTTCTCCTTCAGCTAATGTAAACTTGTATTTTCCTGAGGGGTGACTCTAGAGGACATCTGTCACTAGTGGGCTGGTTACACTTCAACAGTAAGCAGCCTGGATATTGTTGGAATGACTGGAATGTATATGTGAATATATGTAAAACTGTGCTGACCAAAGGCAGGATCTGCCACAAAATGTAATGGCATAAAGATTGGCTTTGTGTAACTCATCTATAACCACTATAGAGAGAACATGGAGTTTGGTTACTTGTCTGCCGTGTTCTTTCTACTTGTCCTCGGCATTTGTTTTTTTGGAAGGTGAATGGTTGCTGTTGTGCGTGATTTTGATGATGTTTGAGATGTTTGTCCCTTTGTTTTTTTTTAAAATACTGCTTTTGCTCTGGTGACAGGTTAGACTGTGTAAGCTGTGTTTAAAAAAAAAAAAAAATCCAACCTAACAACTGTACTGAGAACTTAAAATGCTATTGAATCTTTTAAGTGCTTTAAAACAATTCTCTCTTTTTAGGAAGTGCAGCTCATTGATGCTACAAAGAAACTTTAATTAGTTGGCATTTATCACCCCTGCCCCCCATGGTAGAATAAGCTAAAACTCTTTACATAATCAAATAATCTTGAATTTAACAAATATGTTTATTTAAACAGAGTGTATTTTTTAGAGAAATCCATGGTCTACTTGGTAAATTCTTTTCAGATCTTTTTATTTTTATTGATTTTGATTAGCCAACTAATTTGTACTTAATCAATAAGTGTGATTCTGATGAGCTCATTTTGAACCCTTAGCATAGAAGGCTGAAATGAAGAAGGGATTAGCAAAGTGTTTTGCAGACATTCCAATCTATTTTAAGTGAATGCAAGCTTTCTAATAAATATTTAATGGGTACTTGTTTGTGGTTTAATAGAATTAGATAATTCTATTAGGATCCTGTTTGTAAATTTACATGTACCATACATTACTGCCGAGGACATGGTTAATAATTTAGGCTAAGTGACTAGTAATTAGAAACAGAGTCAAACACAGTCGGATTAAGCAGGGACTCTTTTTTTTTTTTTTTTTTTTTTTTTTTTNAAATGGGTATGTGTTTGCTATGTAACTGCAACTCCGTTCTTAGGTTCTCTCTTGCACAGAAGAAGTAATTTGGTGAGTTTGGGACAAGCCTTAAATGTGATAAAAAAGTATGAGGCCCCTGGGGTTTATTTAATATCTTATCCTCTGAGTTAATGAGTTGGAAAATAGTTCACTGTTTATCTACAGTAGATTGAGCAGATGTTGCCAATTCAATTTTATGGAAAGTAATCTCTGAGAGATTGTCTTCTGCCCATTACTTTTTCATGGGTTGAATCTCTGCTGTCCTCTTCTCAGCTTCAAGAGAACATTTCCCACAGTGGTCATGGAGTTGACAAAAGATTAGTGCAGCAGAACTTGGTAAAGCTGGTTACTACGAGGAGGCTTTGCAAAGATTGTTTGAAAATATCCTGAATTTTGTGTTGTAAACTGAATGGTAAGGAAAATGATAAGCAATTGAGAAGGCACTGAGGAAAGTTAAAACTGTATAAAATATAGTGCAAATATTTCTTTGTCACTTACATCAGCTTTGGTTTCAGGTGAAGCTTTAGAAATGGAGATACAATGTGCACAGAAATCTCTACACACACTTAAATTAGGGCTAGTAGAAACAAAACTGTGGACAGCTGCAGTAGGGTACTGGTTGTAGTCTAGACCTAAACTCACTGGATCTCTGTGCATGGGCTTTGACAAAAAGATGTTCTCTCATCTACTGCAGCAGTCTTAGAATGGGAGGACAATATAAATGTATAGCTGAGTCAAGGGAGCATGCCCAGCAAGAAGCTTTGCATCCCAGCTAGCCCCTCTGTCAATTGAAATTAGAAGGCTGTCGCTCATCTCTTGCACTGTGCAGGACGTGAGCTCTTCTTGGTCTTTGCTTTGGTTACTCGCACTGTAGTATCAGTTTTGTCCCTCTCTCATGGATTACAGGGTATTTGGTTACAATTTATCTGATCAGTGTAGGAGATGGTGACAATATTTTGTGAGGCATTTATTCTCACATCCATGTACATCTCTGAACACGTGTTTTCCATTGGAGAGCCAGAGGCTGGTGTTTTCAAGTTTGCCCAGCACTTAAGTTCTGGTGCTGTTACTGTATTCAAGGTACCTATTTAAGAGTGTAATGCAGCAGAGGCAGGACTGCTGTTGTGCTTGTGAAAGTTTTGTTTCTAAAGCTAGGTTATTTAAGATTTAATTTTGTAAACTGGAGAGTTCAAGTGGCAATAGTATGGCAGAGTTTTTCTGTTGCTACTTCCCTTTTGTTCTTAGCGCTGTCTGTTCTTATCAGCTGTGAGCTATGAGTGCGTTACCTACCTGATATATATACTTTGCTGACTTGTTCTTCAAAGAACACTCATTTTGTGAGGCTGTGTAGTTAGGATTGTAGTATGTGAGTGTTTTGATAAAGGCTAAAAAGTCAGTCTTTCAAAAAAGCGATTTTTTTTTTTATTGAAGGTAAGCTAGTTGATCAGTGTGACTGAGCATGCAGATTTGGGGCGTAGCATGACATTGGCCAGTTACACAGTAGTGTCATGTAACAGAGGAGGACAGTTACACAGGAATCTCTACCTTTGAAATGTCTGGGTAATGATGTAGGAATGTGGAAATTCAAAGTAGCGCTGACAGTATATTTTCTTGTTTGTTTGTATTTTTACTTAGTCCCATCATTATATTTTTCACTTCTCAAGGCTGACTAAGTGTGTTACTCCATAACTCTGTTAATGCTGTTGTGCAGTAATACTGGCTAGATCTGGAGGTGTGTACTGCTCTGAAGACTGCCAAGCTCAGAATTAGATCTCTGTGGTATTGAAGACATTTCTTGACAAGTGCGGAGTCACTTCTGTGAAATTGCTGTAATTCCTTGAGTTAAATCTACTGGAGAGAAAACCTGAATCTGGTCTTGACTTCTAGTGTATGTACATGTGTGTATGTGTGCATATTCCTAAAGCACTCTGGGCCGGCTTTGAGGCATTGCTGTTAATGCTGTACTCCCTAGGGAAAGTGAGGTTAATAGGCACTGCACTGACACAAAAGACAGGTTTAAAAACATTCTTTTGGGATGTTCTTTCTTAAGCTTCTCTTAGAATTCTTCTAGTCCTTGCGTGGATAAAAGAATGGTGTCAGCCTGGTTCTTGTGCTCATCTTGGGTTTGTCTGCTGTGCTCCAGTTTTATTTCTTATGAGGTAGTGATACGTATTGTGTTCTCTGGGGAACAGTTCCATTACTGTGAGCTGTTAGTTCCACTCAATATTCACTCCTTGGAAACAATGGTTTGATGGGCTGGGACATGGTTTGTTATATTAAGCAAGAAAATAACTTGAACGGCTCCTGTAATTACTTTGCATGCAGTCAGAATTTCTGGCAAGCTCACCTTCATTTCTACATATATAATGTTACAGCACTTAGCATTTCTGTAACATGGCTTTATACCTTCAAATTGTTCTATAGTTATTAACTAATTAATCTCATAGAACCCCTGTAAGGTATATCTGTTTGTTTCTGCTTGGGTGACTGTGGAGGATAATAATATGTGGCTGGAATATTAATAAACACTAAAGTAGTATACTGCATTTGTGGTTGGTGGTTTGGTTTTGTGTTTTGTTTTGTTTTTTTTTTTTAATTTTAAATTTTTTAATCAAACTTGCTTTGTTAATATTTGCTTCTGGTTTAGCTTGAATGATTACTGTCAAAGGCAATGCCAAAATGTATGTTCTGGGAGATATATATGGTCTACTTTTTCACTAGTGCTGATGATTGTTTGCATTGCTCTAGTAATAAGTCAGAAACAATACAAATGCTGCAATTGTGGAATCTGATCATTATTATTAATTAGGGACATATTATTTTCATTTTATTTATTTTTAGTATAAAGGGGAGCTTGGAAGCGATGAAGTCTCTTTCTTGAGAATTGATGAGGGATGAGGATAACCTCTATTATCTTTGGCTTTTCACTGTTTTTTCAGTTCCTAGAAAATAGCAGCTTATTATGCAGACGTCTTATAACCCTACATCACGGTAAATCTGTAATAGGTGACAGTGTGGCTGGACAAAGAATTTCATGAGAAAGATGAAATGATGGGTAGACAAACAATGAGGATAAGTATTTGTTATGGTTTAACCCTGGCTGGCAGCAAAATCCCACAGAGCCGCTTGCTTGCTTTCACCCAGGAGGACGGAGGAGAGAACCAGAAGGGTGAAAGTGAGAGAACTTGTGGGTTGAGATAGAGACAGTTGAATAGGTAAAACAAAGCTGCATGAGCAAACCACAAAGCAAAATAAGGGATTAATTCACTACTTGGCATTGACAGGCAGGTGTTCAGCCATCTCCAGGAAAGCTGGGCTTCATCATGTGTAACAGTTGCTTGGGAAGACAAACACAATAACTCTGAATGCCATCCCCCTTCCTTCTTTCCTCCAGCTTTTGTTGCTGAGCATGATGTCAAATGGTATGGAATATCCCTTTGGTCAGTTGCAGTCAGCTGTCCCAGCTGTGTTCTCTCCCAACTTCTTGTGCACCCTCAGCTTACTTGCTGGTAGGCCAGTGTGAGAAACCAGGAAGGCCAGTGTGAGAAACCAGGAAGGCCTTGAGGCTGAGCGAGCACTGTTCAACGATAGCTAAAACATTCCAGTGTCAACACTGTTTTCATCACAAATCCCAAACACACCACCATACAAGCTACTATGAAGAAAATGAACTCTATCCCAGCCAAAACCGGTACAGGCTTTAAATTCAGTTTGGTTACTGTGTTATTACGTGACTCTCGGAAGTCAAATAGTCAACTCACCAGAGTGAGTTAGATGTTTGCTTCCCACCAGCACCTTTGCTTCTAATGTGGAATACTGACTTGTCAGTCCTTAAAGGCTGAACACAAATGTGCTTTTACGCAAGTGAGTAGTTCAACAGAGGTCAGTCTGCCACAGCTGTGCAAGGAAATTATTCCGTAAGAAACCCAAACCCTCACAAAACTTCCTTCCTCTTCCAAGAAAAAAACAAAAACAAAACAAAAAAAACCTCAGATCAAAGGAACACAACACACAAAAAAAAAGACCTGAAAAAAACAAACCAACAACCTCACCTTCCCAAATAACAGCATACCTAGACTTTAACTGTAGAAAGCACTTTGTTTTGTAGGTGAAGTTCTTCTGTATGTTTGGCAGGAATCTTATCCTGGTGTTTTCCTGACCTCACTTCTCAAAACTGACAGTAATTTGGCTGCTTTATGTACAGTTTGGGTATCCTCAAAATCTGAATCTTTGCCATCTCTACTTTTGTACAGTGCTTTGTCCAGTAAAATTATAAATTCATACAGGCATTGTTATAAGCAATTAACTGAAACCAGTGATTTCTTTTATTATTTTTAGAGTTTGTATGAAGTAGCACCATTTGTCTTCCTGTGATCCAAAGAAGAAACGTTTGAGGCACTTGGTGGAACTACAAAGAATTGTATATTAACTATGGAGGACAGACAGGGGAGAGCAAGAGAAAGTATTGACTTTCACCAAGTGCCTTGGCAGCTGTGTTGATTATCGAAGCATATCTGTTTTGGCAGATGAGTTGCAACTAGAGTTGTCAAGGAGTAGTTTGAGTAGAGACAAGCATCATTAGACATTGTTCTCTCAAAGGTTTTGGCTAGGTCACTGGACTAACTGTAAATTTGGGTCAAGGACCTGAGTGGGTAAGGTAGTCTCATTTATCATCAGCCAAGGTTGAGATAAGTCGTTTGACTCTAGCTGAGAAGTGAACTTTGTTTCAGTAATGATTCGAGAGACTCATCAATAAAATCACCAATACTCTGCAGTGCAGTAATCTGTCCATGTCTCAGTGGCCAGCGTGACTTCTTGGCAGCAGAGAAAGGAGAGCAAAGTGGACAAGCTGGTTAGGTTTCCTTTTGTTTCCTGTCATTTTCTCGACATGGAGACACCTTGGAACCTCAGGATTAATTCAACAATTTCATCTAAGATGCAATTGTTTTATCCTACAAAGCAGTCTTATCTTGTTGCATTGAAATAGTTGAAACCTATATAAGGTGTGCATTCTCTCTAGTTTTATGCAGAAATTTTTCTTAGAATACTGGTATTGATTGTGCCATTCCTGCTTGTTTTATTTAATTATGAACAAAATGTCTTCCTTGGAAATATTCCCAGTTCATGTTCACATAGGCAAGAATTTAGCTAGGCCACCTCAGCAGGACGCGGTGTTTTGCTAACACATATGTAGAACTTTGAACCTGGTAACCTCTGCCCAGCTTGGAGGGCAGGCAGAGCAAATCTGGATTTCTTTGCTTGTAATTTGCTGTTATAGCCTGACTGCATCCTTGTTGAGCTTTTAACTATAGACAGAGACACACTTGGGTTGATTTGAGCTAATTGAGTTGATCAAGTGTTGCCAATTAGCTCAATTTGCACCAAGTCCCACTTGTCTTCACTTGGAACAACAGCAGTGCTAGCAAATGAATTACCACATCAGAATTCTTGTTACATATAGACAATAGAGGGATTCATTGTTTCTGTACTGGGAGACTGACTGACAGGCTTTTGAAAAAAATTTGGTCACTTGCAAAATCTGACTGACCCTTAAGACTTTTTTTTTCTTTTTTTTTTTTTAACTTACTGCAGAGAGTTTTCTTTTCTGTAGAGTACTGGTGCCCCAGATGTAGAATTTAAATAGCGGTAGCTGAGTACCTATTGTATGCTATATTTGTCTGTTTGGCAGGTGTTTGTCTTTCAATCTATGCTAATTTTATATTTTAATCTATGTTAATTCTACATTTATGCAATTTTTCATTCATGGCCCCACTTGCCATTCTCCAAAGACATCAGTGACAATATCTTCATATTTGCAGTATGATTTCTGCTCCTCTCAGCTGATAAGCAGTAAGGAAGTGAAAAGCACTTCAGAGATGCTAATAAGAAAAGCTGTACAACACCTCAAAGCATAGAGTTAGTGTACTAATACTCCTATTTTACAGATAGGGAAGCTGAGACAAAGAAGGGTTAAGTGTTTTGCTTTGTTATACGGGAAGATGAAGTTAAAGATGGCAACAGAAAGAAGTTAGATGATAAACTGAATCCTGGGGAGATGGTCTTCAACTCCTGGTGCATCATTTCCTCACTAAGACTGCCTTGTTCCTATGTCTATGTTAATACATTACAGAACCCTCATACAAGGTTAGTCTTCCTGACATAGTTCTGGGTAACAAATAGGATAAAGTATTATTTTTTTTGTTTAGCACCAGAAAAAGGAAGGTCTTCTAAACTCAAGTAGGCCAAAACCACGAATGACCATAAATGCCAGAGAAATTTTTGTCCACAAGTCTGATTATTAGCTGTGTTGCATTCATCTGAAAAGAATGCTGCAGTGGTGAGCTCCTGCACCAAGTGAAGGGCCTTGGGCTGCCTTAAAGCAAGCAGGTGCTCACTGTATCCGCTTCTTCCTTGGCTAACTTGATATTAAAAGAGTTTGGGATGCAGCTGTATAAGTGCAGAAACACATACTCTGAAGTGATTTTATTTTTATCTGGATCTTTTTCATGTGGGTTATTTTAGTTGATGTCAAAACAAGCTCTACTGCAATATTTGGAACTTGAGAGTTGTCTTGCAGTCATAGCACTGATGGAACAAGGATTTTTCTCCCAAAGCACCTCTGAAGCCCCTTCCTTGAGGATTCGTAAGATTTTTGCAGTGGAAGAGTTTCATGTCATCATTAAGGTGCATATACCCTAATGTTTGGTTTGTATAAAAATTAAGTGCTTTTTAAACTTACAGATATAAATGGAACAGATCAAAATTTCAGTAAAATTACCTTGTATAAGTGTGTAGTACTGCACACAAGACTACATTTTGTGATCCTTACTTGTCACGTAAAGTACTTGGATTCATTTAGCTATACTTTCCCATTTAGTGGGACTTGGGGGGGAACAGAACTTGTACATGGGGGTAAATGTTGCCTTCATGCAGCTCAACCTCTTTTCCTGGTACAAGGTGACATCTTTAAGGAAGAGCGCTAAAGCTCAGCGTAAAATCAATGAGCTAAAGTTTTAAATTTGGACTGGAAATATTGTGTTCAGTAAAAACACTTTTTGTTTTTCCAACAAAACAATTGTGGAGTGATCTGTTTTGCATATTCCTTTCTTAAAAAAAAAAAGCTTCCACTCCCTTTCCTCCAAATGCTTCTACTGAAAATAGAAATATTTTGAAGTCTTAAGAGCTGACATTTGGTTGTTTCACCTCTCCCTTCTGCTAACTGTATTGCCCATGTTGCAAAATATTTAAACACCTTGTGCACTGTGGGAGAAATAGTTGGTATATTTTAATTTTTGAGATAAATATTTTGGTGGTTCTCCAGTTACCTACCCCAAAAAGGATGAAATTGCCTGGATTATTATTTCTTCTTTATTTATTGCTGCTTTTTCTCTCCTGTCTTCATCTCTGAACAGTTCTACTTCCACATTTGAGTAGTGCAGTTCCTTAATCTTTTCATCAAGTTCATTGCATCTGGAAAACGTTTTTCTTCTTAATTTTTTAGCTTTTTTGCATTTGACAGCATTCAGTGCGTAGGCAGCGTTGCTATTTGTCCTTTATGTCAGTGAGCCCTCTGTGTTTTTTTTTTACCAATCTTTCGTGTGGTGGCATGGGAGACAGAAATACTTAGAAAACATAGAAAACAATGATTTTGAAAATGAGGAACCCCTGCCAGGAAGACCCAAGGGCGAATGTAGTATGTAAAACTACCTCTAACTCTTTAAAAAAAAAAAAACAAACTAATGAAGAAAAAATGCCCAAACAATGAAAACTTGACTAAATTACAAGTTGTCTTTGTCCTTTTAAGGCAAACGTAAACTCCCTCTGAAAGGAGCAGATGGCTTTGCTTTGTATGGATTTTTTTTTTTCTTGCTAGTATGTACAGCTGTCTATAAAAAGATGTGCTTTCTTTTCATGAAGCTACAGGTGGAGTGGAATGTACTACATACGAAAATTTGGGGGAATTATTTATTTGCAGTTGTGGTGGGTTGACTCTGGCTGGATGCCAGATGCCCACCAAAGCTGCTCTATCACTCCTCTTACTAAGCTGGACAGGGGAGAGAAAATATAATGAAAAGCTCGTGTGTTGACATAAGGGCTGGGAGATCACTTGGCAATTGCTGTCACGGGCAGAAGAGATTTGACATGGGGAAATGAGTTTAGCTTACTACCAATCAAATCAGTAGGGTAATGAGAAATAAAAACTAAATCTTAAACACCTTCCCATCACCCTACCCAGGCTTAATTTCACTCCAGATTTCTTTACTTACTTCCCCCGAGCAGTGCAGGGAGATGAGGAATGGGGCTTGTGTCCATCACATGTTGTCTCTGCCACTTCTTCCTCCTCAGGGAGGACTCCTCACACTCTTCCCCTGCTCCAGCCTCGGGTCCCTCCCACAGGAGACAGTCCTCCACGAACATCTCCAGTGTGAGCCCTTCCTATGGGCTGCATTTCTTCATGCACTGTTCCAGTGTGGGTCCTTTCCACAGGCTGCAGTTGTTCAGGAACAGACTGCTCCAGTGGGGTCGCAAGTCCTGCCACCAAACCTACTCCAGCAGGTTTCTCTCTCCACAGGTCCTGCCAGGAGCCTGTTCCAGTGTGGGCTTCCTATGGGGTCACAGCCTTCTTTGGGCGCATCTACCTGCTCTGGTGTGGGATCCTTCATGGGCTGCAGGTGGATATCGGCTCCACGGTTAACTCAACGGGCTGCATGGGGACAGCCTGCCTCACCATGGGCTGCAAGGGAATCTCTGCTCTAACTCCTGGAGCACCACCTCCTCCTCCTTCACTGACCTTGGTGTCTGTGGAGCTGTCTCTCTCACATATTCTTACTTCTCTCTGGCTGCTGGTGCTGTTGCATGGATGTTTTCCCCCCTTCTTAAATATGTTATCCTACAGGCACTACCACTGTCACTGATGATCTTGGCCTTCACCAGCGGTGGGTCCGTCTTGGAGCCAGCTGGCATTGGCTCTGTCAGACATGGGGGAAGCTTCTAGGAGCTTCTCACAGAAGCCACCCCTATAGCCCCCCTACTACCAACACCTTGCCATGCAAACCCAATACAGCAATTTATGTGCTTGTTGGGTATTTACATCCAGATACGTTTCTACAAGAAAAGTCAACCCAAAGCTGAATCACAGCTTATGAGTAATTCCGTTGTGCTCTCCCCCATGAAAAGGAGACGGCACACAGTCATGTTTGTTCTTAGAAGATGAGAGAAACCTAAATGGTTGTCCTTGCCCATCTTATTGCTACAGGAGAATGGGAGGAGTGGAGGTGTCACCACGGTCCCCGCTTTGTGCTGCAACCATGAAGTGGTAGCACTGATAAGAATTTTTCTCCTAAGGTGCCTGTCACGAGGTGGCAGGACTTCGGGTGTTGTGTTATTTCTGATGGTCTTTGGCCCAGGGCAGCTGCTTATTTTGCCTACTTGAACAGCCAAACATTGCCACTGTTATCTTGGAAGTGCGATAAGTGTGCTGAGAAGTTGGGAAACAGCTAAGATCTGCTTAAGGAAGTTAAGAGTATGTTGTCCAGTGGACTGAGCATTGATCACAGTGCTTTGTGCCTGCAGGGTTAAGTTAGTCAAACAGAGCCTCTTACGCTTGTGTGAAGTATGCGTGGTCACATATGTTCAGGACTAACTGAAGACAACTTTAAAAACATAAGGTTTGTGCAGTGCTTTTTGTCTATGACAGTAGTGTACTTCTGGGTGCCTTTTGTGGGAAATACTGTGTTGCCTTCTTGCGGTGTATATACAGCACTCCAGAGTACCCCATTCATAGAGCTGTTACTGAGAAAAGTGTTGTTTTTTGTTTGTGAAATAAACACTGATTGTTATGAACACTATTTATTATGAAATAAACACAAAATATGTCATTTAAATTTGATCTTTTTATGCCTGGAGGTAATCTCTTTTCAAAAATTTTTCTGTTAAGGTGGAACAAATGTATCACTACAGAGGCTGTAACAGCATGGAACTTGTCTAACCTGGTGGGAGCACTGTCTTGCTTATCACTGTGCCTAGTCAATACTCTATTATTGCCCATTAAGTGGTTTGCTGCAGTATCCTGTGCACAGGGTATTAGAAGGGATGTTATCTAATTTCCTAAGCAATAATGGTATAAACAGTATGCATTTTTTATTATTAAAAAAGCAAACTATTGCCTCCACTGAGTTAATGTTTCTTTTATATACAGTTAGCACCCGGGAGACTGACTCATAAATCAACACAAAATTAAATGGAAAGTGCAAAGTTTTGGAAAACTAGAATTCATTATAGACCCAGAGTCTTTGACTCTACCTGCAAACTAACTTCCTTAATAGTATTTTAATTTGACTATTGTGTTCTTTATTGATTTTATTCATTTAGAAAGAAGTCCAAACCAAACCCCCACCAACCAATAACAAATAAGAACATTAAAATGGAGTGAGAGGAAAAAAAACCCATATTTTTGTATTAGGCGTTTTCTGCTCCTTTGAAGGTTCCATTAATATCCATTCAGATGGTCCATACAAGCACCATTTTCATCGTTTTCTTACACTGTATAGTAGGGTCTTTGTTTATGGGAGTAGTGTGTATTCCTTTGACATTTATATTTGTAAAGGTTTTGTACCACTCCCACCACAATATGACATACAAGTGAAATAATTTTTGTTCTTGAGTTTTGTTTTATGAATTCAGCTGAGGCATGTGGTTTGTTCTGTACAACTAGTGCTAAAATGTTAATGTCAACACAAATGTGTTTTGGGTTTGTTAGTGGGGGCCCAGGTAAGGGAGTCCTAATCTTCAAACCCTCAAATTTTCTAAAACCTTATCTTCTGGCTTCACTGAGGTTAAATGTTCTGGGTTTGTTTTTTTTCTTCTCCCCCTCACCCCTATTCTGGCCAAGTTCATCCAATGCTGCTGTTAGAATTGGGGAGGCACTTAAAGAGCTCCTTACAGCTTTCTGTTTTGTTTCGAATCATGGTTTAATTTTAGGTGAATCTGAGCTAAGTCATGAATTTGCAGTGAAAAAATCACACTAGTGTTTGCAATATGGAAATAGTATGTGCTGGTAACTTGCAGGTAAAATAATAAAACTGGTTTTAAAATGCAGTTTTCGGAACTGAGTAATTATCATTTGGAAAGTGCCCTTAGTGAGCTGGGGTAAATCACACCTTTGCATTTCAGAGTAGTAATTTGACTTGAAAGGATGTGTGAGTGTGCAAGACAAATAATGATAAGCTGCTGAGCTTTATGGGAGTTTGTTCTTCTTGGTTTACAAGTGGGATGAACATTTCAGTCCAGCCTTTATGCTTTAATAGTAAAAGCAAATAGAAAAAAGGGTAAATATATATGGGAATCAAGGGCTTTTTGGCACCTTGAAAGAATGCCAGTAATGGCTGTAGAAATGTTGTAAAACAAAGGTTGACCTTAGCTCAAGATATCTTATGTTGGCATTCTTTTCCTGGAAAAATACAGAGAATCTGCTATTAAAAGAATAGCTTCTATCATATCTAACTTTATGGCAAAAACCCTTGGTCCATTGAAAACCTGGACTCTTTTTAAAGAGTTCCTAGAGACTAATCCTAAAGCTGGTACAGATGAAAATGTGTTGTCTTACAAAAGACTTTCCAGGAGAGGGGCTGTCTGCGTGCAGCATTAGAATGTGTGAAGGCTTTCTGTCGGAGACTTCGATGACTCCAGATGCTTTACTTGGTGATGCAGGACTGCAGTAACTTGCCAAGAGTTTCTGTTTTAATTACCTCTTCCCAATGCAGCTTCTTCATTTCAAACAAACAAAAACCACCACCCCAGAAAATTCTGCAAAACTATGAGTAACTGTCTTGTTTTAAAACTGCACCAGTTCAAAGGTTTAAAATAATCTTTAAAAAGAGCCATAAGGCAAGGGAAAGACACATACACAAGAAATGGTGTCAACTTAATGAACTTTGAACTCTGCCAGACTTACAGGACTGGACGAACTGGGGAGACCAGTAGGGAAAAGAGTTTGTGGGTATTATTGTAATTCTTTTTTTTTTTTTTTTTGGTGACTACTTGTGAGTAAATAAGACTATACTGAATGTAGTGTGCTTTTGAGTTTGTCAGAATATGGTTTCCTTTTTTTTTCAGCTGTATTTGTGTGACAGGTTGTTCTATCACTCGAGTGTTAGTTTGAGAATTCTACACAAACCTTCCTGAGAAGCAGAGAGAGAGACATATGCTTTGCTTGGAAACATTCTCTTAGGCAGTCATTGACTTTCTGATATGTCAGTAAGA
Source organism: Ibidorhyncha struthersii (assembly GCA_013398815.1). Lineage (NCBI taxonomy): Eukaryota > Metazoa > Chordata > Aves > Charadriiformes > Charadriidae > Ibidorhyncha > Ibidorhyncha struthersii. Next base: position 34,022 of record VZSZ01007630.1, read on the forward strand.
CTCCAGAAGTCCAGGAGATCCCCAGGAGAGTCTGTTATATTACCAAAGTAATACTGGTTGCTGGCAATACTGAAAGAAGTCTTGTTTGGGTACTGTACTCTGATCTGACTTTATGCTACCAGCAGTCCTGTATATAAAAGGAAGAAATTCTAGACAGATGTGTACATCAGCTAGTGTCTGTGGTTACTGTGGCCCACAGGACAGTGTATAATTCCGTGCTTTCTTCAGTTAATCATGTACAAAATGCCTTAACACTAGACCAGCTTGTGAGGACAGAAGAGGATAACATACAGGGTCTTCAAGGCAACATGGCTGAGACTTTGAAGGTGGATAGCCAGGAAGGCAAGTCATGTACCTGTAAGGACATTGCTTACTTGAGTGCACAATATGTTAACTACATCTCGATTTAGCATAATCATCCTTGACTAATATGAAGAGAAAGGAAAGGGTTTAAGTGCTGAATAAATAAATTACTTAATTATGTGTTATCAGAGAGGAACAGATGATCAGTTTAGTGTGTTTTCTGATTGCTTATGTTTTCAAGAGAGGGTAGATCCACACTGATTCTTGTACAGAAGATTTCCCAGTGTCAATAGTTAATCTGTGGCTACATCAAACAACTTTTTACTGTTATCTTTTACATGTGCCTTGCCAATACCTATTTTAGGTGACTGAAGGGATTTGTGTTCTTTGTGTGTGAAGGGATTTGTGTTCTTTGGAATTGTCCTGTAACAATTGTCCTTGTTTCTGCTAGCTCCTGAGAAATGCTTTCTTTAAGAGTTTTCTCAGATCCAGGGTTCAGTGCCTGCAGTACTTGTGCCCGTTGGCCTGGCCTGCTGTTGCTGCAGCCCTTCTTCTAGCGTGGGTTGAAATCCTGGTTAGAGGTGGAAAGTTGCTTGTGAAAAGTGAGGTTAGGACATGGTCTGACTTTTTTTTTTCTTTTTTTTTTTTTCCCCCTTCCAGAATTGAGAGATACTCCACTTTCATTTTTAGGTGGAGGAATTCTACAAGTTTAGTTCTTTGTAGCCCCTCTGCCTTGCATAGTTTTCCTGTAGTCTGAACTTGTTCTGGTAGAATTGGGTGCAGGTGTGGTTTTCATTACACTTTCCTCTCTCTCTTCCCACCTTTCTCCTCTCATGAGGGAGGGAGTATGGGGAAATTAAGTCTCGGAGTGTTTCATCTTTAAGTAATGATTTTTGCTTAAACAAAGAGAAGAGGAACAAACCAGGGTTTACCTTTTGTACTCTTGTATTAATTAAGAGAAAATAAACAGCAAAAGGGAAATTCAACATTCTGAAACAGTAATAGAAAACAGGTTCATTGCTGTCTTCTTAAATAGTGATAAATACTTCTCTACTACCTATTGTTTTTTAAAGGTAGCACGTTTAGTACTTCTCTCTCCCTGTGTGTATCCATGAAAATAAAATGCTTGAGCCTTATTAATAAGGCATGTTCACACTCGGAACTGGAATTCAGAATCCTTTCTTAGAATGAGCTTGATTTCTAAATTCTGGGCTTCTTCTGTTAATGCTTTATTTCTCTTAATCTTTGTTTAAAAAAAAAAAATCCTCTTATATATATAATGTTGTTTTTTTTTTACTTAGATTTAATTTTGAGCTAAAATCTGCTGTTGAGGATCAAACCAGAAATTTAGATACCAAGGAAAGCATTGGGCAGGAATGAGGGCTAATATCAGGTTGTCATCTACTTGTCACATCCTTAATTTTCACGTTCCATGTCATGATACCAAAGGGGAAAGTCAGGGCCCTGGTATTCAGGGCTGCTGTATTTTATGTTCTGTTACAGGGGATTCCTGTTTTCTAGTGTGCCTGGTGTTTGGAGACAATAGCACAAGCAATAGAGTATCAATTTCTGTCACGTAATTGGATTAATGATTAGTTTACATGACAAGGCAGACTCTTTATTGAATTAACTTAAAATGGGATTGCATCAATGAGTAGCAAGAAGAGGAAGGCCATGTTAGTTACTACTTGCTGCAGATACTGCTTCAAACTTCTTGTTCAGTGTTTTTATTCATTATGTAAATTCAGACAATTATTAAAGTGGAGTTCATTATAAGTTTTTATTGTAAGTAGTATTAGATTTCTGCATTGTATCCAAATGGGTGGTGTGTGGGGAAGTCCTGTTGTGTTGTTTGTTTGCTTTTTTCCCCCTAAATCTTCTATATAACCGGCCACTTTCAGTCATCTTACTTGCAAAACAACAAAACCAGAAAAAAACTCAAAACACCCAAGCACCCAAGCTGCAACTTTGAGTCACAAGCTGATTTTGAAAGGTGAAAGACAGATGCGTTGTCTATTTTTTGATGTGAATGTGTTGGAAGGAACCATAGTGAACAGCTAATGCCCCAGTGAATCCACAAGGACCTAAAGTGACTGAACATGTCAGTGGAAGATGTCAAACTCCTATCAAAAGGATAGACCTCTGTGGGATTTGTGTCTTTCCTTGCCTGCCTTTGTAAGGAGCCTTCATGGAGGTAGAAGAGTACACAGATGCTGAAAATGTAGTTATAAAGCATTTGCAGGACTGTCTGAAACTTTTTTTTTTTAATTCAGTTTTGCCTGAAAAATCTGCATACAATTTGAATGAAATTGAATATGTTTCAGGGCTCAAGCAGCGTGTCTTCCATCTGAGGCAAAAGGGAGATGAATTTCAATTAGATGTTCCCATTACAATCTGTTTCCACCTGTAGTTTTCATCAAAATTGCGAGGAAGTGTGATATAATGTATGATCAGGATTTAACCACTAGCAGCAGTATGCCCATTATCTGTGTTTAAAAAGAAGTGCAAAATAATTAGCTTGATGCATGCGTGTATGTGTGTGTATATCAGCTTCTCACTGTGAATGAGTTAATTGTGACAGGTAATTTGTATGGGATTTGACAGTAGATTTATATGTATGCGTTTTGTGTATGTAATATGTATAATAGTTTATATTCTTTTCATCTTCATGATGATACAGATTACTAATTAGGTTGATAAAGTAAGCATTTCAAAAGATTTATTGTGAAATTGGCAGAGTAGTCAGTAGGTGCTTTTAAATATATGTTCTATAGTGGTGTGTTCTGAACTTGATTTTTATGGATTTTTTTTTTTTTTTTTGCCCCAACCCACAAAGTGAATACTAGAGTGTTAGTGTTCACTCAGGCTTATGGTCCACTCATGATGTGTCTGTAAGTGGCATCCACCCGCCAGATCTCTGAAGCTCTTCTGCCTTACTGTAGCTCTTGCCATGCAGGAACGTTGTGATGCTGTGAAATGGAGTCTTCCTACTGCCATTTAATACACAACACTTCCACAGTTGGGGGATATCTACTCCACCCAGGTGATGATAAAATAGATTGTTTCCATCGTTTCTCACTGATTTCTACAAAGAGATTTTGAAGATGTCGTGCACGCACAGATAATTCTTTTTCTTAAATGAGCAATAACTCAGACTTGTGTTTCAGGCTATACCAATGTCGAGGCCATGTTAAAATTACTTGGTGCCTTGGGTTTCTAAGATGGCAGTTTTGTTAATTGGTTTCATGATAGTAATATGTTGTTTAAAAACTTTCCTTAGTACTTGGAGTGCTTGCTTGTCTGCATGTCTTTTTCATGAGAACATTTAGAGGTGTACCTTACTGCCCTTACCCCATCAAGCTGTTTTAGGACTGTTAAACTATAGTGTACTAGTATTGTTCATCTGCTGCATCATTTTGTTTGGAGGGTTTTAGATGTGCGATTTTTCTTTTTTTCTTCCTTTTTTTTTTTTTTAACCTGTGACATAGCAGTTGCAGAAGGGAGAAGTGAATTACTGAGTACTGCAGTGCTGCTGAGTAGGCTTGGTGTATACAGATTAGCTGTGGCAATAAGAAACAAAGGTGATCGTAGCTGTGGTTCAGTGCTGAAAAGAGAAGGGTAAAATGTGGTGTTGAACCATGAGTGTGGAAAGGGAGATATTTTGATTAGGTTATTAAAGTGTTCCCTGTTCAGAGAGATTTGACGGAGCTCTTTAGTTTGTTGGTGATTTCAGATTTCTGTTTAGAGGAATGGGCAGTATTAGGCAGAAGATGCAAATCACTGAACTTCAAGAGAGACTATGGGTGCCTTTGGAGTGCCATATGAAATCTGTGTGTGAGACTGGATCAAATTGCTAATATGTGAATAAGTACTTGGCTTTTAGTGTGGGGTGTTTAATGTGCCTTATACCTGAAAAGGTGGAGTTGGCCCTCTCTGCTGCTGAACAAGTTGCCATCTGCTAATTTAAGTAATCTTCTGTATTTTTGTTGTGGGTCTCAAGAAAACTGCGCATCCTTGTATTTGATATTGCAGGGTGAATAATACTTTGTTCTGTGCTGCCACTGTTAGGACACCATTCCTTCTGTCCTTCCTTACTCAGAAAAATGCAGCAGTCCCACTGATGGGTCACTTCACTGAAAGTCAGTCTTATCTTGTGGAGGTGCATGTTGCAGACTGGAGCTGACTCTGAAGTTCTTGTGTATCATGGCTTTGCCAGCTGCTGACACATGCTGATAATAGACTTCTTGTTAAGCAGCAACTTTGATAGAAAAATCAGGTGAGCTTAGGTAAGTGTGTCTATCTTACGCTGCAGTGAATAAAATTCACCTGTGGGCTTGTGGGTGAAATAAGGAGAATTCACATTTCAGTATATGCATGATGAACTTTGAGAGATGGCAGAAACCTCAGTACCAACAAGCAAGGAAGCAGGAGCAGATAAGGCAGGCATTCCTCTGAACTCTGCCATCTAGAATATAAATGTTAGAATTGTCATCCTATTCCTGCCTCAAGGAAGAAAATGACAGTGATGTGTCTTCATTGAGACAAACATTGCAAAGAAAAGCCAGCCCAAAACAAAAAATCCAAATCAATAATAGGGAAACATGGTATGAATTGGGAGGCCCTGAGGCAGTACTGGTGGCGTATAGTGATGGCTTTCAGCCTGCCTTACAAGGTAAATGTTTTTGTAAGGAAAAACCATATAGCGCAATAGTCTGACTGAGGAGGAAAGCAAAGCACTGGTACAGAAGCAATAAGCAGCAAGATTTCACTGAGATCAGAAGCTTAGCAGGATTCCAAGAAATATGCTGGCTGGATAAGATCATCCAGAATTATCTGGATATATATTTTAAGGCATTAAGTGGAATTTTAGAAAGGATAGAAATTGTGTCTTTGGGCCAAATGTCATTAGTGTTTGGGAGGAACCTTGGTGTCTTAAGTACCTTCTTCAAGAACTCTTCTACTTCACACCGGTACTACTGGCCTGTGTTCAAATGAAAATATGGGATTAAGACAACTGTGCATCTACCTGGATATATCAGTTTCCACTCTTACCACTGGACTATAATTTTAGGCTTTGGTGTATCATAGAGATGTGTGTGTACTTCTTTCCCTTGGCAAGTCAGGGCAATAACAAAGACATCCAGGGAAAGAAAAATACTGGTTCCTTCACTTTATCTGTGAACAAACGTTACATGCCAACATCCTGAAGCATTAGAGGAGATATGAACCCAGTGGCAGCAACTAACAGGGAAAAAGTCAGAAAGTATTGGCAACAGAATGTAAATTGAGGGGTTTGTAGTGACTCATAAACACCAAGAATACTCAAGTAAATATGGGGTTAGACAAAAGTGCTCAAGGTAAAAAGACAGCTCTTGAATTATTTCAAATGACCTAGTAGCCCTTAACATGAATTATTTGTTGAACAGGTTCAGTGTCTCACAATGCTGAAAACAAATCTCTCTCAAACCACTGTTAGGTATTAATAACCTCCTGGGCAGTATAAAGGATAGCAGAGAATGCTCCAGGTTGCTGGGCAGCATCAACTGCTAGCTTCAGGTTTGGTGCCAGCATTCTGGTCTTAAGGTTTTTTTGGGTGCTAGCATTTCCTAAAGATTTTACTATACCATGTGTTCATAGAATGTGAACTGTTCTGTCTGGGCGAAGTACAAAGCACTTAAAAATAAGATGCAAAGAGTAGATTCAAATGGATAATTGTAAGTACTAATATCCAATGATAACTTTGAGTTGGTCCATCTTCTGTCCTTCTACAATTGCCAAAATGTTCTTAATGGAAAACCTCACACCTGCTGATTCAAAAAAATTAGTGGACAAGTTTTGGCAGTTTTATTTTATTTTCAAAGCTTCTGCTAGAAATGCTCATGTTGCTTTCAAGTGCTTAGGAAGACCTTTAGTGAAGGAATAAGCTATCATCAGTAAATGAATAGTCTTAAGTTTCTTTTGTAATAAATACCACTGTTAAATGTTTTTTTAGCAGCTGAGGAACAGCATCAGTTACTAGTTATAAACTTGTATTTTCTGTAACAAAAAAAAGGTGTGCTAGAATTAAGTATACTGCCATTGAAATGGTACTACCAAGATTTCGTTTCACTTTCTTCCTTTTTATTTTGTTCCTGACAAGATAAAAACAAATTATATAGAGGAAAAACATCAGACAATAAAAAACCCCAAACAAAGTAATTTTTTTTTCTCCATTGAAAAATAAAAGTTGCATCAGAGTCATTTCAGCAATCAATCTTTATTCATGGGTTCTGACTGGAAAATGAGTATGATTTTTGAGTTGCCACAGGCACTGCAATGAAACAGAGTTTTTTATAAAAACAAATTTCTTAATCTACAGCTTTCTCAGGCTGAATTTCAGTCCTTCTGCTACTACTTACTGTGTTTTGCATGCAATAAGAAAAACGAAGTGTTTTTGGTTTTGTTTTTTTTTTTTCCTGAAGTTGTTCACGAAGACTGTTCCCTGGTGCCTTCTGTCCTGCATAACAAATGCAGGTCTATTTAGAAATTCATTATGGGTACTGGCTCTATATTGCCTATTCACGTGCTTCAGTTGTTTTCAAATCCTTTAACCTCAGCTGTTCTGAAGAGCTTATTTTGTTTTGTGGCTGTAAGGAGTGTATTCAAACTGGCCAGCTCCAACACTTAATGCAGCATCTCTGAAACTGCCAGTGAGCCTAAATTAGCTTGTCAGAGTCAACATACCCATCTAGTGAGCCTATTAAAATCTTAATAACTTTTAAAATTGGACTGTGGGTAACAAAACATTGTCCCTGTGCAGTAGATTGTCAGTAGATAAATCCATTAAACTATGTCATATCATGTTCCTTCTCTCTCTGTTAGAGGCTGCTCGAAGAACAACTTTTAGAAATCCAGTGAGTACCTCTAATACTGGAACATCATAAATCAATTATCATTGGACTACATTCAGTTCATCTAAAATTCTGCTGTGTTAGGAGAACTTCCTGCTTTTCTTTGGGTCATCTTACTGAGGGAGTTTGGATTTCTGTGCCTGAGAGAAAGGTAGTTTGTTTTAATGAGGCAAAAGCAGGGGGAAGATAGCTATAGTGCTTGTTTGTTGCCTGTTTTCTGAGCCCATAGTCCATCCTGATCTTAGTAAAGGAGCTGTCAATTACATTTAAAATCAGACTTCTGTTCCCTCAGCTTCAGTTCTGTGCATGAGGATATGCTTTGAGTCCAGTAAAGTTATATTGCTTTCTTCTTCTCCCTCCTGTCCATCCAATAAAGTGACAGATAATTGACAGGTGGCAATATCTATAATGCACTGCCATAAACTGGAATTTCCTCCTTCAATTTACTCTGAATGGGAACAAAAATTCTTCTTCTGCCATGATTCTCGTGTATGACTTAAGTTCTCTTTCATTAATAGGTGCGAGTGGGAGGTCAAAATTGAACGTTTTAATGGGAACAAAGTTGCAGCCTTAATTGTGGAGAAAATTGTAGATTACTCATAATAATCAACTGAAGTTTGAATGTTAAGTTTGACTGGCAGAAAAACATCTGTCATCGTTACTACTGTGTATGAGACCAAATCCATTTGCAGACAAGTAGCAAGTGATTAGACAGAACTAGGAGAAGTAAAAGGACTTTTATGAGAAACTCCTGGTAGTTCTTTTCTTTCAAGAAGGATAATTAGTGGCTTCTCGGATATTTCAGCCTGTTGTAATGCTCTCTGAAAGCAAATTAAATAAAACCAAGTATGGTCATATATGACAGCATTGACTGAAATGAGCCCTTCTGCTCTACTATCCTATAGTCTTCACGTTGTGTATCTCTGTGCAAAGTGGTTATTAGTAAAGAATCTAGGGTGGGTTTTTTTTTCACAGCAATTAATAACTAAAGGAGATACAAAAGGTGGGATATGTGTACCACATGTAACACAGATGTGTAATTCCTGGTAGTAAACTATGTCTTGGAATGCAGTTGTCAATACCTGTGTGGTGGTGTCAGAATGTGTATCCTAAACTTTGAAGAGAACTGCAAAATATGAATTGAGGAACATAGTAGGCAGGCAAAAATATGGCAAAATAAATATGCCTGACCTGAAAGAGAGTCAGTCATTGAAGACTGTGAAGACTGTCTATCAGTCTTCGTGAGAATTACTGTTTTCTTGAGTCAATATTACCAGCTACAGTTGAAAATGCTGCTAAACTCACTGAGCTATATTAAGTAGATTTTTCTGCCTTAGTGCAAGAGGGTGAACTTGATTTGGTGTCTCTTGAGCAAACACAAGTTTTTATCTGCTAAGCAATCTAAATGCCAGCATTTTGTTGTCATTAAAGCCTAATTATTAACAAATCTGCATCCGAGGATATTAATGACACTATATTTTGATATTTAGACAAAACATTCTATTAGAAGCTCAAGTGAAAGAGGAAGTGATAAAGACAGTTAGTTCTGCTAACTGTGGTCTGTGGTAGCTTATCTGTGCATTTCTTCCATAGAATTAAGTTAAATATTCCCTCTGCAATTTAGGTTTCATCCAACAAAGAAGATCCGATTTCAGATAATTCTTCTTTTAAAAAATCAGTTGGTGCTTTAGTCTGCCATTCATCCATATCCACTGATCTCAGGATAAGCACTCATGAGAGAATTCAAAATAAAGCAAAACATGCAACTTCTCATTTACAATGAACTGCTAGGTAGTATTTTTTTTATTCTCAAACACTTGCCTATCAGTGGCCATATCTCCAAGGAGATGAGTGCTATTGTAAAATATTACATGAGTTTCCACTTCTCCAAGGAAGCATGGCTGTTCTTGTACAGTTTATAAAATGACTGTACACTAACGTTATTGAACACTGGCATATTTTTCTGTGTTTTTTTCCCCTCATTGTTTTTAATGAACAAAATAGAAGCAACTAGGGCATCTGTGTCTTTGCAGACAGCACAGTCATATTACCTTGTTAGTTTCAAAGTTCATGTAATAAATAGCAATTAGTAGGAAGCATGGCTCCTTAGATTGGGACCCTGTTGTGCTTGGTACAAATACATTACATAAAGCTCATAATTTACTCCCAAATCTTTTATAATCTAAGGACAAAACTCTTGTCCAATTTCACTACTGGCAAATGGCTGCAGTTGCTGGAGACAGGGAAGTGATGAAGCAATGGGCCTCAGCATTGCTGCCGCAATCTTCATTCTCTAGCTTTTAAAATGCTTTGAGTTTGGGCAGAGGAAGCTGTTCAGTCTGGGACAGAAAGTGAAGGTTGTGGTGCCTCAGATGTGGCTAGTCTTAGTGAAGCTTGCGTTTAAGCATGAGAGAATGAAGTGAGGTATGAGGAATCTCATGGAAGTAAACTGTGCAACACTCTGAAATACAGGCTATAAATATTGCACAGCACTTAGAAAAACCCCACCACCAACAGAAAAACAAAACCAAAACCAAAAACTAACCAAAAAAACCCACAACAAAACAAACACCCCCACCCCTTATTGGAGAATCTCCAAGCAGCTTGCAAATATCCATTAATTACCTCTCAGTGGGAAATGATACAAAGATCATTTCACTTGTTTAGGAATTGAAAATCAGTTATTGTTAATGTGTATATCAACACTGCTACCATCTGTTGAAAGAAGGAAAGATAGTAGAGCTTATGGACAAAGCTTTAATTTGCAGTTGGGATGTTAATACACACAATATTAACCACCTGACCTTTAATTTAAATTAGAAAAAGCTGTAAGACATTTACTGTGGTGTTTTTTTGTGTTTTTTGTTTTTTTTTTAAAGTAAGAATCTTCATAGCTCAGATTTTGCATCATCTGACTTTTGAAGTGAAGATTGAGCCTTGCTACCTGGAAGCCAAAAATCCTGATTATGCTGTGACGCGATCACGTTACTAACAGCCTATGCAACTGAAGGGGTCAGAAGCTTCAGGGACTTTTATGGCTTCGTGAACCTCTGAGTCTCTGCTGTTTTTTCAAATTGCTTAAGTGGAGTAACCACCAGCTGCAGTCTTGGTCTGTCATCTTTACATTACTGATGTCTTATAAACCTTCCCATTATTACCGTGATGCATTGTGTACAACGAAGACCTGCTTTAATAAGGTTTCGTTTTTCAGTTCCTCACTTTTCCAGAACTTGATTTTCTGTAAATACTGAAATAATTTGTAAATTGTGTAACTGACATCTCCTATTCCTCTTTTTAAGGATCTGATCACGATAGTAATCATAGTTAGTTTTTTCAGATTTGTGAGGATATTCAGGCAGTTTTGGTTTTAGTTACTGTTCCTATGACAAAGACTTTTGTACTTTCAACATATCAGTTATACCAGGCAAAAGGTGAAATTGCCTTTCACTACTTGAAAAGCTGGTCCAAGGTAGCCAACAACTGTTTAACTTCAAATACTTTGTTCCTTGTGAATGAGCACTTTTGTCAGCAGCCTGGGTAAATAATAGCTCCTATTAGGTGTTAGCCAGTACAAATGCATGATGAAAACAATCTCATTTTCTATAGAAATAATGCACAGGTGCCCCTGAAATAGCTGTAGGTTTGTTTTTTTTTTTTTTTTTTTTTTAGAATGACAGCATGGGAATGAAGGGAGGGGGTGTCTGTCTGTGTGTGTTTTGCTACCTTTTTTTTTTTTAAACTGTTATTCACCGAAATACTCATCTGTCTTCCTCTTCTGTTCCTCCAGGTTTGATTAGAAGCCTAGGGTATTATGGGGAGAAGGAGTAGGATGAAATGTATGGTAATTACGACTAAGCACAGGGGAAAATCCTTTTCCTGACATGATCTTTGAAGGTACAGTGTTCTTGGTTTGGGTGGAGGTTTTGTTTGTTTGCTTGGGTTTTGTTTGTTTGTTTTGTTTGTTTCTGAGCTGCTAAAAGAAGCAACAATGTGCAAGACATTTTAAGAATGAGGGTGGTGGTGCAAGTCACAGATGCTAGAAAGGAGGCAAATAAATGCAAAGGTGCTCCTTTTAGAGTGTAGTAAGAGCTGTAACGGCTCGAGTGTGGAGGATTGGGTAATTGAGTGTTAAAAGTCAAACTGTCTGATAAAGATTTAATTGTGGTTGTATCTGATCATGAAAATTAGGATACCTTTGTTCACTTCCTGCTTGTTACTGACATTCATATGCTTTTTGTCAATTTAGTAATTCTGACCTTTACTCACTTAAGAGTACTCAGTGGGAAGTTCTACCTCTTGTTAGTTTGTGCGTATGTGTGGATTAAGTGGGATTTGTAGTAAGTCTGGACCCCCCAGTAAAAGTGAGCCGCTGAGCCATTTTATGTTAACTCATAATGTGTTAAGTGTGACTTCTAGTGTGATTGAAAAAATACACATAAGACCCAAATTCGGCTGCTCACCACTTGGTGCCACTCTAGCTTTGTGAACTGCAGTCTCACCAAAAAAAAAACAGATGATCTTTATTTCTCTAGGTTTGCCAAGTGCTGTCTGAAATACAACACTGAGCAACCAACTTTCAGCTATGTTGGTCTGAGTCAGAATAGATGGTGGATGACGGACAGTTTTCTGATATTGCTCAGAAGGGAAAGGAGATGGTGGTATCTATGATAGGGATTTTAAACTGAATGTGTGGATACAAAAACACTGCAGATTTTTGTTTTCTAATCCTGCTTCCAGTTCAAACCTGAAATTGGACTAAACCATTTCAGTGACTGCTCTGAGACTCTACTCTTCCTGAAGAGGAAGAAAGACAGCTGTTGAGTGTACTTGCAGGTACTTGCATAAAAATTACAGAGAACTGTAGCATGTATGTAGCTTACTCCGTTTATTTAAGTAATTCTTGCGTAGCACACCTGTCTGCTTAGACTCTAGGATGTTGATCTGAAAAGTGCGTTGTGGATCATTCCTCTACAGGCAACTCAGCAGTCTTTGTTTTGTTTCCCAAGCTGTGCAGTTATACCAAAGGAGACACATAGCCTTCTTCAAAGCATAGTGAGGAGTTTGAAGCTATGTTGATACTGAGAACGTATCCTCTTCCCACAGAGTTCTGTAAACGATAATGGTAAAAAAGCGATGATTTCTTGCAAAATAAATGTTATTTGTGTGTTGAAGGCAGGCTTGCACCATCTGAATGGATGAGGAGCCACACTGTGGGACAGTTGATGATAAGGAGATGTAAGACTGGCTAGACAAGAAGTGTCTGACTTGGAATGGAGTAGTATAATCGGAATCAGGAAAGGGAGAAAGACTGTGGAACACTCTTATTTTGGACAGAGCGAGGAACTTGGCAAAGATGCAGCATGTCCTCTCTCCCCCTCTTTCCTCTCTACTTGACTCTGTTACCCTTTTCCCTGGTTGTGCAGGCACTGTTATTTTGTACGTGCTTAACATTAGAAGAGTGAATCTGGGCCAATTATTTTTCCTGTAAATTGAAGTGCTGGGATCTGATGTGCGGCTAATGGGCAGCTGAAAGCAATACATTCTGTAAAATATCTGTAAAATAAAAATATACAGGAGCTGAATAAGATTGCAAAAACGACCCTAATTCCCATATTTTTCTAAGCATTTGACAGTAACTTTTGTAGAGGTTCCTTTCTAACTTTTAAGTGTTTGACTTTACAACTGTGTAGTTTCCTTCAGTACAAGGTTTGTGTGATAGACATATACGGATAACACTTAATTTTTCAGCTTCTTGCTATGCCACCTTTAGTGAGGTGTTAGCAAAATCTGTATGAGCATTTCTTTTCTGTACATGGATTTTTAAAGCAGAGAAAACTGAATCTGGCTGATTCTGCAACAAAGATTTAGAAATTAAAATTAAATTCCAGAATCTGGAAACTGGCTTAACACCTCTATTCTTGGAGAAGTGACTAAGGAGCTTAAATGGAGAGAGAATTCAAGTTATCTAAATTGAAGGTAAAAAAATCTAAAGGTGTTTTGCAGTTATCCTTTTCTTATACTTCTCAAAGTTCTTAGTTCTGTTATACAGGACCTTCCTTTCCACTAAGAGATCACTCATGATTATTTGGGCTTGATTGTTACGGTTTGTTTCAGCTGGACCTGGCATCCTACCACTTTTTTTTATAACTTGTCCTGTACTTAATGTTGTATGTAATATGAACCTGAAATGATACTTCAGTTGCAGATCTCAGCAGAAGGGGAGAGAAATGCAGTGCAGAGTAGGGTGTCTTTTGCACATCAGTTTTACTTACTGTGTTGGGTAAAGATCTCTAAGTTGTTGTGCGAGTTAGTTTATACAAGTTGGCAATTGCTATTGTTACATTGGGATAGTCCACACAACAAGGTGTAAGACTTTTAAGACTAGAGAAATTGTAAACCAAATGCACGTGTCAAAAGTTCAGCTTGCATGGTGAGCCAGAGGAATGAAGTACTGCATTTGTGTAGTGCTCAGGGAGGGTTAGAACTTGATGCCAGATGGGTAGCCAGCTGCTCTTATGGCAAATGCTCTCATCTTTTGGAGTCCCCAAATCCTTTGACCAGTTCCTTTTGACCTTGCAACTCTATGATCTCCATCTAAGATCAGCATGGCTAATCGTGTTGGCCTCAGTTGCAGCCTGATTGTTACTATGACTTAACGTTGTTGCTGTGCATCTCTAGTATGACTCCTTTCACCTTTTTGTTTTAGATTAATCTACTCATAAAAAAGCAATCAAGCTGAAGCTACCTAACCAAGATCATTTCTTGTCAACGCTTCTCTGACCCTGTGACCAAAAAAGTCAGACAAAACCTCTGTCTTAAACATAAAGCTAGTGTAATTTTGGAGTAGCTGACACTGTTCTGTACTTCCCCTGAATTTCTCCTAGAGGGAACTTGAATATGCCAACATAAGAAACAGCATTCTCTGTTTTTCCAGTTGTTTTCATTCTCCTCCTGTGTGTACCCAAGTTATTTTCAGAGAAGCAGAACCAACCTTCAACATGCCTGAACTTTAATATATTAAAGACCAGTTAGTATGTTCAAAAAGATTGTTTCCTTCCCCACGTCCTTTAGCTAAAAAGAATGAAAATAGTGTTTTTTAAAAAGAACGTTTCACTTATTCCCTTACATTTTCAAGACTTTGAATGTTTTCCTCCCCCCGCCCCCCCCCCCGCCCTGTATCTTTAACAAAAGGTGAGGAAGACTTTTAAGAGTAGTTGTTGCCATGATATGAAGGAGGCAGAAATCTTTGTGTTATAAAATCTTCAATCTGGTTTCACTGTTTGTATAGTTACAGGGTCATGTTAATATGTTTTGCTTTTTGGGCCTTTTTTACATGTGAATTAATACAACAGTCCTTCAGAATGAAAGATGTTATTGTAATGGAAGAACTATATGTACTGCTCCCCTCTGTAAATCTCATTTTTCTCTGTAGGTTTTAGAAATAACTGATGACAGAGATAATAGCAAAATGTATATATTGTAAACTGCATCCAAGCTAACTTTAAAGATGTTGGCTGGGTACCAGAAGTATTTTTTAATGCAGCAGTCCAGAAGTCTTTACGAGCTAATTTATCCTTCATTACCATCTTGCTACGGCTATTCTGCTTTCCTGCATGAAGTGGTTTGCTTTAAACTAATGTGGATTTCTCTACACTAAATTGAAGTTAGATGTGTAGACATACCAGAAAATCTGTTCTTCCCCTTCTCTTTATTTTTGTCTGTGAGTTTTAGCACAAACAAGGTACATGCATGAAGAAGTGTATGTCTAGGTAGTCACGTGCAGGCGAGTTTTCAAGCAAGATTAGCAGAAGGCTCAGGTTCTCTATTTCCTTAATTTATCAGTGTAACTCTGTTGCATTCATCCCACCTATTTGTATGCATACTGCTCTATGAAATCCTTGCTGTAGTTTTAAAAATAAGACTGTGATACTGTTTTGCAACCCATGTCTGAATTTGAAGTGCTGACAATTACGAACTTTCAGGGGGAAGAATGAAAAATTTTATGCATACATATATAAAGCAGCATGTGCTTTTGATGATAAAAGACAAATGAAGTTCCAAAGGGACTCATGAAGTCTGACTTTTTAAGGCTGTGGTGATGAGAGACATGAAACAGTAGATCTTAACAATTGAAAAATAACCTTAAAATGTTCTCACAGGGTGTAAACAAGAAGATGATTAGACATCTACTGTTTGAAAAACTTCTGCTACTAAATAGTTACAATAACTTGTCAGCAAAAGTGAATTTGAGGAAATATGCCAAGACTCAAAACGAAACTGAGTGATCTGTGAAAAAGTAGTTTAACATCTAAAGACTCAACTGTTGGGTTTATTAGTAAGTTTTATAATCATGAAAAGTACCAGCTATTTATATTCCTGGGCCCTTGGTTCAGGCAAGCAGAGTGCCATCAAAAAGCACCTTTAATGCCGGGCATTTGATGGTGCAGTCTTAGGTGAACTTGAGTTAATAATTTTGAGGTGGTGCTCTTTTTTTTTTTTTTTTTCCTTCTTTTTCTTTTTTTTTCCTTTTTTGTAACCATTGTAACAATGCTGTTCTTCCTGGCAGAAAACTTAAGCTGAGACAGCTTCCCCATCAGACTCCCTCTGCTCTGGCAGCCCTGTTTGACACTGTGTTCTGAACTGTAGCAGCACAATGTTAACTTAAAATAAAATGAGTGCTTTTGGAGTAGGCTATCGGGGAATGCATAAAGCTCAAGACATGCCATGCATATTATCTTCCTGAACTCTTCGGTTCTTTGTGATCATTTCTCTCTGCTACTGGCCTCCATTGGCTTCAGCTCTTATGGGTAGGCTTTTAAACAAATAGCCAAATACTTGGTTTCATTGTAATAGAGGCAGTAATGTTTGTTCAACATCAAAAATGTATTAGTAATTCATTGACTTATTGATTAATGGAGTACGTGTGATTTTTGAATGTTGAAACATGATGCTGCCAGATTAATTTAAAGTATCGTACCACAAAGGTTAGGAATGGATGTTATTATAGTACCATAAATGGAATATTCCTCAGGATTTAACTGTGTATTTTCTAGGGGAAGAAAATTGATTTGATAAATTGAATGTCTGACTAGTTTCCATTTATACTGTGTGCTTTTTCAAGCAGCAGTGCCTGTAGCTGTCTTAGTGTTGAGAAAGAATTGTTGGACCAATACACGTTTTCCTGGACAGGCTGACTACTTAAGAATTTACACTGGGGATTAACAAAGAACTGTGATTGCAGTTCTCAAACTGTGATTCATTCTCTTTAGCTGAATTGCTTAAGGATATTTGTGAATTTGAGGAAGACTGAAACTGCGTTTCTGTACCAAAAGTAAATATGTAGGTTACACTGAAAGATCTGTTTTGTAACATGATTTTAAAGCATATTAAAGTTGTCCAAAGGGAAAGTTAAAATGGTACATGTGAACTCAAACAAAGCCATTGGGAGAGCAGTAGTTTGATCTCTAATAAAGAGAAGGAAGCAAAGTAGTAAACAGTATAAATAGTGTGAGCTACTAGTTTCTTAGGCCAGAGCAACTTGGTAAAGTGGTAGAGTGAATAGGGAAAGGAATAGCCAGTGAAGGCAGGGACTGGAACATGAGCTGTCATGTCTGTGAGAGTACTGTTGGCCCCTCAATAGGAATTGGTAAGCTTGTAGCCTTCCCTGAATTATACCTTGAATAGATAATGAATGTAATCAAATGTACAGTCAAAGAACTGCATGAGAAGGAGACATCCTTCAGAAATGCAGGAACAATCTAATGCTGATTATTGTGCGAGTACTTTGGGAAAACTATCCTTATCCTTTCAGTATTTATTTCCTTCCTTTAGATTTTCTTTATATTGTTTCTTTCCGTTAGATTTGCTTTGTCTTTTGCTGCTACATTTGCCTTTCAGAATTCAGATGGATAGGGAACTCTATATTGGATCTCAAACAGCAGGAAGTTGATGGAAATGTGCTTCCATAGAGACTAGCTTTCACTGCAAACCCCAAGTTATTTCCTAACCAGATACCCATCGCTTTTCCTCCTCTTATAAATTTAAGAAAAGGTTTGATGTAATTTGTTTTCTTTAGATATACTTTGTTTACTTAATCACTATGACCATCTGGTAATCTGGAGTGAAACTTCACCTTAAGTGAGCCTAGGTTTTGCTGGTTTACTTGAGGAAGTGTTTCTAGGACAGTCCTGTGAACTGATCACATAGATTCCTTGAAGAAACTTGCAGCTGTTGTTGTTTGTTCTGTTAGTCTAAACAAATACAAATTTATAGTTTGTAATGGGTACCAATTCCATGGTTATTTTTCAAGGTTCCTCTGGAACCTCATGCTGTAATATTGAACATGTTGAACAGGCTGCATATGAACATAGCTGAGTAGAAATCTCATTTAGTTTCAACTACCCATTACCTCAAACTGACCAAGCTTTGTTTACAGACGTGCACAACATTTCTTTAACTGGTTGTAATTAAGCTTATAGGAAGTAATTAATTACCAGCAAGTTAATGGAGAAAGTAGACTGTAAAAGCAGAACTTTAATAAAATGGCTCAGTAGTTTTTACCTATTGTTTAGTCCTGTCTGCAGAAGTAGGAGGCATGTGTATCAGTGAGAAACAAGCTCTAGTGAAGTACGGTGTTACAGTTCACTTTGAGGACAAAATTATCTCTGTATTTTTGTCCCTCTTTTATGTCTTTGTTGTGAAAGACATGTAATATGCAGGCAAGCTATTTATTACTCTGTTTACTGATTTGATCTACTCTCTTTACTGTAAACAAAGATTTGTTTTTTCCCTACCATCCTTAGTCTGTAGCTGTTGAGTAACATAGTGTTTCACCTCTTATAACGTCTGTAGTAGGTTGTTACATTCAGCAGCAATTTTTGTTCATTGATTACTACCTCTTGAAGATACTCTGTTAAATAGCATGCAGATACTTTGGCAAGGATTTATAGCATGCTACATAAGCAGCACTGCAGAATTTTTGTAGCAGAAAATGAGTGCAAACAGCCTTGAGTAGGTTTGCTACTCTGCCACCGATTTGCTCCATAGCCTAGGCTGCGTTGAATTGTAATATTTTTAAACTGATAGTAAGAAAAGGTAGTTCAGGAATGGAAGACGTCTACATTTTGCAACAGAAAGTCATTGTTACATTATTTATGCAATCTTTAATAAACTCAACAAATATTAAGAAACCCCATTGCAAAGTGTCTCTCCTATAACAGTTATAGAGATGAGAGTATGGAGATTGGGTCCTGTGATAAGCAGTGAGTTGCTCTACCTTTGGAAAAAGGAAATCAGAAAAAAAAGAGGTTGTCTTTCCTTTTAGTAGTTATTTGAAGGGGAGTATTGGTTTCCTTTGTTTCTTTCAACAGATCAAAACCTGAATATTCTGCTTTGGAGGGATGCTTGAAGGTCAAGTGGAATATTTTATGTGGGACAGATTAGGTTTTCTAAGGAGGAGAGAGAGCCACCGTGAAAGTAGAATTCATACTTAATTTACCTTGGCTTTTTTTGGTGGTGTTTTTGTTTTAGCTATTAACCAAATATTATCCTTAATTGTAAGTGTTCTTAAAGAAGCTGTTATGTAGTAGGTATGTAAAAAAAAAAAAAAAAAAAAAAAAAAAAAAAAAAAAAACCCAAAAAACCCAAACAAAAAAGCAACAACAAAAACAACAAAACACCAAAACAAACCCCACAAAACCTCCTCATGCTGTTTTCTTATTTCTAGACAAGTCTCTATGCTTATTGATTATACAGGCATTCTACTGGGTAGAATGATAACTGCCTCAGATATTTGGCACTTACCCCTTTTGCTGGCTCAGGAAATTTAGTGTAATTAATTGTAATAGCTGTATTTATCTTACGTAGTTTAGAGTTTACTCTCTGATGTCATGATGTCTTTAATGCAGATACTGCAGGATTGTTTCCATTAGGATCAACTGAATGTAATTGGTTAAGCACCTTTAAGCTGACCTAAGCTGAAAATTGATATTCAAACCACAGCATCTTTGGCAAAAAAAAGACTCAGAGTAATGATTTTGTAATCATTCAACAGTCATTGTGTAAGGACCAAGTAATTTGCTCTGGTATCTATAGGATTGCCATGAACAATAAAATAATATGGGAAGAACAAGTGCAGAAGTGAAATATTAGGTAATTCCCTCAAGGAAAAAATCTCCATCTCTAGATGTTTGGTAGCAGGGACTTGCCAAGAATTAATTCTTTATCATAATGACCATGTGCAACCCAGTAAGCAGTAACTGCAGTAGTTAAGGAAGGTGATAGTCTGTCAGCAGTTTGCTTTGTTGTTCTAGTGAGGCTTGTTCCTTCTGGAACAGATTTGGTTTTACACAGAAAAAGAGGATGAGGGAGTTTGGGTCACCCTACCTTAGACATGGAACAAGGTCCTCTGTACTAAATGAGCTGTCATTATAAGGTTCAAAGTTATGCACAACCGTAGCGAGATATACTGATGTCAGTAGTTGATGGAAAGTAAAGACAAGAATTGGAATTGCTGGCATCAGAGTGAGTCCAGAACCTGGTTTAAAGTCTTGCCTTGATATTTATACTGCAATGGACTCTACATCTAAGAAAAGTTTACACAAGAAGGAATTGATTCTTTCCCACTACTTCTCAGCTGTTTGCTTGGTTAAAAGCACAGAGGGCAGAAGTTTTCATAATGAGTTATAGACGCAGTTCTAGGACTAAACCCAGGTTTCTCCTAACTGCCACATAATTACTTTGGCCCCTAGAAATAGCATTTACAAGGTGTGAAATAACTGTCTGTAAGTATACGTGAAATGCATCTTTCTAGGACAGCGTATAGTAAAAGTATATTCTCAAAAACAATAAAAGAAGAAAATAAAGATAACAGTCAACTAAGTACCAGACAACATATTATTGCTTGTTAGTTCAGTTGTGTACTCTGAAGAACTGAAATCAAAACCTGTGTCATGTGTTGAAGAAGTCCTCTGAAGATCCATTGTGTTATTTTAGGTCCTCTCTGCTTACATTGTCTGGCAAATACCAAATAACTTGAAAGTTAACAACTGCTCTATGTTCAGGGAAAGGGCATGTACAGAGGCTGACTTAAGGATTTGTTGTTGGGTTTCTATTGAGGATGAGTAGCAGTGGAAAGCAGCAGGTGATTATTCATAGAACATCTGAATGTGATAAAAAGAGTTAATCTGGTCTTGACATCTATATTACCAGGAGAGTCTTATGCTTTGTGCAATGGACAGATTTTTCAGACTGTCTCCCCTTTGAGGATCAGCTGATTCCACCCAATATGAAATACGGGTTCAGCTGTTGATTGACACCTCTCTAGTTCAGTCACCTATTAGTTCTAGGTGACCATGTTTGAGCAGGGAGGGTGGACAAGATAACCTCTAGAGTCCACAAGATAAACCCCCCCCTTTCAACCTCAACCATTCTGCGAGAGAGCTGGAAAGGAGTTCGTGTTTCAAGGTCATTGAGTGGCTTGCTCTGGTGCTTCTGCAGCAGGGTAGTGAAGAACGAAACCACAGTCATTTGGCTTAACTCTACTGCCCTCTGTGTGCTGTGTTGCCTCTCAGGTTTCTCTTTTCTCCCTCATCTCATTTTCTGGATCTGGAGCAGAAAGCTTTACTATTATGATCTAGTTTCAAAAAATGGAATGATAAAGCTGAAATAAATGGTGGGAGGGAGAGCTAGAAACACACTTTTAAAAAATCCTGAGACCCGGTGCACAGTTATGCTCTAAATTGCTTGGAAATTGTAAATTATTTTTATTGGTAGAAATCACTGCTTCTCTTGATCTTAACGCCTGCTGAATAGGAAGAAAATTTTCTTAACCTAAATAACTGTCACTTTGTGTTTTCTTTTAGGATTTATGTATTTTGAGAACATTTTTTGGCTGCTTGAGAGAACTTCTGTACTGAGGGACTTATGTCAATGAAGAAATTGGTGCAGAAGATTTCTAGCTCTAAGTGTAGTCCTTAAATGTTTTCAGGGAAGCTGGACCTGATGCGATTAATCCTAGGCAAGGGAGTGGTATCTGGGGAAAAGCAAATATAGTACTTGAGGAGAGGGTAGGGGAAGAATGAGCTGGGTAATTAAAGACCAGTCTGTTTGGCTTAAATATAGCAAGGAATAATTGGACAGACATCTCAGAAGCCCCTGCCAGTTAGCAAGATTGGGTACCGAGTAAACAGATTTCTCAAGGGCAAATCACGACAAACCCATTTAATTTCCTTGTAAGGCACTGTTTAGAGGTCAGGTGGTTAGGAGAGAAGCAGTAGATATTATATACCTTGACGTAACTAAAGTTTGTTGCACTATATTTGTGTAGTGTTCTCTTAAGTCCAATGAGCAAAAGTGATCTAGAGGAGTCTAGTAACTGGTGGATATAGAATTGGTCAGAAAAAGATTTTCAAAGCATGTGTCTAATTGGCCAAATGTCAGAACATAGTAGTATGGCAGGGAGGGCTCGTCACTATCCCATGTCTCATATTAATCGGTATTTTTATTAATGACTTGGTCAGTAGAATGCAGAGTACTTTCTCAATCTGCCAGCCCTGCCAGAGTGAGAAGGAACACAAGAGTATGGGGAGACAGCTACAGAATTCAAAATGATCTTGGGAAATGGAGTTCAACAGGGGCAAGACTAGGGTAGTACACTGCAGCAGGATGAATCATCTGCATAAATGCAGCATGGAAACATTTGGCTAAATGGTGTTTCTGTATAAAGGGATTTAGGATTTATAGAATTGCAACTAATGGTGAGTCATTAATATAATGTTAAGATGATAGTTAACACCATATTAACATGCCTGTGACACTTGTGAAATAATCGTGAGGCCTCTATTAGAAAACTGTTTCCAGTTCTATTTTTCAGACAGCTGTGACCTCAATGAAGAGAGCCCTCAGAAGAAAAACAGCAGGTCCAGAAAACATTGTGTAGAAAGGAGGAAATAATAAATAGGAGCTAGAGTTGTTTAGCCCCAAAATAGAAGGAAGATGGATGTAATAAATCTTAAAATATACAGAATGCTGTTTTAAGAATAAAGGGAGTAATCTGTTACCTGTCTGGATGGAGCAAGTATGGAGCTTAAATTATAGCATGAAGGCCATAGAAGCTCCCAAAGGCTGTAGACTCTCCATTGTAAGAAGTTGTTAAGACTTGCCTTTAAGATTAGATTGATGAGACTGGTCTGTCTTATATACCTGTGGAACGTATTTGCTCGAGGAAGATGTACTCAATAATTCTGCGGTGATTTCACCTCTGTAATTCTGCCCTCGTTCTTTGATCTTGTATTTTGTACTATGCGTCTTGATGATTGTGCCGACAGAGAAACGTATGGTGTTCTGTATGTTTTGTTATTGAATACTAATACTCCTAAAAGAATGATGAAGAATAGCCCAGTAGAAGTTGTGAACTTCTATCCAATCAAAAACTATCATTAACTGGTGAAAGTAGAAATTGCAGTGTTGTTTCCTCATGAATGTGCAGAACAAAGGTATACTAAAGACAACGTTTTTTAACATACCTAGACTGGGTTCCTCTGGCATTTGCAAAATTCAGGGGGAGAGCAAATACACCCTGCTTCTTCCTGGGGCTCTTCTTTCACTGAGAAATATAATTCAGAAAGTTAAGCAAAAATCTGTTTTGCTGAGAAAGATATGGCTTGAAATCTGTTCAACCCATCCCAAATCCACTAAAGTTAGTGAAACTTCTCCCCGTGGATGTAATCCAAAACCCAAATGAGTTCGTGATGGGGGTTTGTCTGTTCTAATCTCCACTACAAAGCAGATGTAATTAAAATTGTGTGGAATAAATTCTTGATATATGGATTTTTTTTCCTGTAATAATTATTCATGCATTTGTCTCAGTCTTACAGCAGAGGATAAAAGACTGTGCTCTAATATATAGTCAGTCTGTCCATTGTTATCCCCCCCCCTGCCATTTTGAATTAAAACCATCCTGCTGCTGGAAGGGTTTGTAATGGCATTCCCAGAAGCTCCTCTTCAGGATTCATCAACTGAAGGCAACAACAGGTTTCACTGCAGACTCATGTTGATCAGGCTGAAACTGTACCAAGCTGAACTAGCAAGCCTGCATGTTTTGAAAAAGAAGATTCAATTTATCAAATGTGTTTTGGGGAACTCAGATTTTATAATGTTATGCCTGTATCTATTCACTACTCAAAGTGAAGGCAAGAAAGTCAGATTACTTCAGCTTTCCAGTGAAGGAGACAAAACCAGAATTGACAAGAAAAATCAACTTGATCAGAAATTTGATATGCATGTAAAAATGCTTATAACAGCAGAGAGGTTGTAATTGCAGTAGTTGTTTCCATTCTAACCCTTCTCCAACTATTTATAACCATTAAGTTTTTGAAACTTCCCACCTTCTAGGGTTGAGATTGTCCATGTATGATCTATGCTGGAAGGAGAATTTTCTTTGTAGAATTGAGTGAAGTTTTCAGTTGCATTTAGACACCCTCATATACTTCCTGGCTCAAAAGATGACTGGTTTTGATTCACCCAGATTGAATCTTAAAATTGTGCAGTAAATATTATCTGTTCCTTCCTGCTCTCTCTTCTCCCTCAAAAACAACTCCAAAAAACTAAATGTAGACTTGTCTGGTGAATGTTGTAAGCCAGTAGAGGTTAATGTTAAAAAAACAGCTTAGGACAACTGTAATGAGTGAAGGGAGAGAACAGCAGCTTCTTTGTAATTCCAGTTACAAAAATACTTTCTTTCTTTTTGGAAACTGAACAGTGATATTCTGTACTTGATTTCCAAAAGCACTTATACGTACTGCTGTTAGCAAAACTGGGAATTTACTTCCGCTTCTGCATACAAACATGTTTTTCTTTATCTTGGTTGTAATAAAAAGCAGGGAGTAAGGATACAAATGTGTGTTTTGTAAGTGAATGGCATAACTTACGAAGTTAGCCCAGTATATCCGTAGTAAGACTGCAATCGCATGTTTACTGTCAGCAGGTTTAAGTTAATGTTTCCTGCCTTCCAAGTTTACGGTCTGTGTCTGTCTTCACACCCTTCTCTTACAGAGGGAAAGATTTGTGAGGTAAAGTGGATTGGGAAACTCTGTGTGGTTATGCTAACCTTTACTTTCTCCTTCAACTCCTCATCACCTTCAGTTCTGAACTTGTTTCAGCCAGTGATGTCCCTTGGGTTTCACTGTATTGGGCAAGCAGTTGTGCCAGGACAAGTGATTGGGTGAGACAGGAATGGAAACAAGACTGATGGCAAAGGGGCAGAATTACCTCTTTCAGTGGCACTACTGCCTCGGACTGCCTTGAAGTGTTCTTGAAACTCAGCTTTGAATTAAATGCACAAACTGTCAACTTTTGGCAGTGTTGGCCCAGATCATCAGGTTCTCTGCATGTCTTTTTTATGCCCCATGTGTTTTTTTAACAGTATCTGTGGTTTGTAGAAGTAATTTATTTTTTTTTAGGCCTGCTTCTGCTAGTAAGCTAGTTAAGTGAAGAACGAAGATGTTAATAGACATTTAGCAAGTATATCCTCACACTTGCCCTATTGTAGGTCATGTGTCAGAATCCAGTTCCGCTGTGCTTGCTCATACTGACCAGCATATACGATGGGTAGCTCCTTTCATGTCAATGGGCTCCTCGCATGTAGTGCTATTCGGTGTAAGGACTGGAGAAACAGCCTGTAGGGTATGTCTGGAAGCTTAAGTCAACAAAAGGGTCGCATCACTTTTGATTTGACATTGCAACAGTCAGGCTCTCATTATGCATCATGAATACAACTTTTTGTATGATTCTTGTAAAAATTATTTCTAAACCTTTAGCTTAGAATCCAGATGTAGGATTCTGAAGCTTATATTGATATTGTATATAATAGCATGGGAGTTAAGTATGGGATCAAAAGATGTTTCTTTAAAAACTGTGGTGTGCCATATACATTTAATATAGGTTAACAGTAGCTCTAGTGCTAGCCTATCCTAACACTAGAATGCTTAATTGTAAGTTTGTTTTCAAGTATGGAATATTACTGTTGCTTTTTGTCTCATAGAGATGCCTAACTAGAGAACCGTAGATATTGCATACTAACTTGAAAGCTCTGAGTCCATCTCAAAAGCAGTAATAGCCTCTCTAAATTGGTCACTAGTATGCAGTATCCATGCTGTAAAGCTCTGGTGAAGAGAGTTCACCTAAATAGGTACTGTATTTGGAAAGTATATCTACTGACAAGGGCATCTTATTCAGATTTTGTTGGTCTCTTTTGATGGAAATTGCCTCTTAAGCACAGGAGCAGGGAGAAACATAAGATGGTGCAACGTGAAGAGAGAGAATTACGTACTGATCTGGGCGCAGCGGTTAGCAGGTAGAACCAAATGAGGGAAACGTGTTCAGTGGTTAGTCACATGTTCTGTACTTTATCTTCTATTTCTGGTCAGCATTCCTTCTATTTCAGTGGCGACTGTCTGTTTCAGACTTTTCTTTACTAGGCCTGTGTTGCACGTGCTTAGAGAAAATAAGTTTGTCCCCTGGAATAAGTCTTCCTTTGTTTTTTTTTTTTTTTTTTTTTTTTTTTNTAGAATATGCTGCTTTTCTCTTTTCTTAGTATTTTTATAGGCTATATGGAAGATACAAAAGTAGATTTTCAGTGACTGTATGGGTACAACCAACCTCCGAGTAACAAGGGAGGGAGATGGATAAAGTGGCTTAATGTTAACTTTTCCCTTTCATGGACTTCTGAACAGCTGGGGAGATTGCTATCAGGATGATATGGTATGATTTGGAAGAAATACATGTTCAGTGTTTCATGAAACAGTGGCCTGTTCAGCCTTGTATTGCCTGTATGGTAATAGCTCCTACCACTCAGAGATTAGTTAGAAAAATTTCTGTCTCTTCCCCTGTCCGCCAAAGTTTAGGTCAAACTAATTAGGATAATATGCTCATTTCTTATTATTTAAGTTCTCAGTTTATCTATCTCATCTTTTGACAAATAGGTTTAATTAGTTCTCTTGTATAATTTATTAACTTCCATATTAAGTTGTGTACAGATTAGTGAGGCACCAGGCATGCTGGCAAAAAAGACTTCCAATTAGAAGGTGATAGATGGGTTTGTTGTATTTGATAAACAGACTTTGTCATATTTTCAAGTGAAACTGGAAGGAGCTCTTTTTATTTAAATTCTGTTGTATCATGAGTCTGATCTGTATTGAACTAATTCTGTCTTATGTATTGCCATGGTAGCTTTGTAAAAAGAAGGGGAGATTGAAAGATATTAATAACATTTAAAAAGAGAATTCTGAGACTTCTTAAGAAAGGTATAAAAAAGGGTTAGAACAGAAGCAAAAAGTGAAATTTTGATGCTTGTCTTGTACAGCTTCGTGACAGGAGACCTGATGTCTCATTATGCACTTGAAAAATGTCCCATAAAGTTAATGTTCTCTGAGGACACTAACATGTACCAACCTGTGGCATGACTTTTGCTGATACTGCCTCTTACTCTTTGGTTGTGTTGGGCGAAAGTAGGCATGAAGATTGTCGTGGTTTAGGCCAAATCGGCCACTGGGGACGTGGGGGACCCCAGATGGGACCGACAGATGCTCCCCTCTACCCATCTTTGAAGAGAGAGGCAGAGGAGGAAAAAGAGACTTATGAGTTTAGAAGGAACTAAACTACTTTAATGAAATATTAATAATAAAATAAAAAGAAAATAATGAAATATATACAAAACCGTATCAAGCTCCCAGGATGACAATCACAACACCGGCTGGCACTGGGGCAGTCCCAGGCTGGACTCAGTGACGGACGGGAACTGGATTCCGGATCTGCAGGCAGGATCGGGACCAAAG
>VZSZ01007630.1:61135-310868 GCA_013398815.1 Ibidorhyncha struthersii
CTGTCCGCTCCTCCCTGCAGGTGGGACCCCACTGTGTTTTTCTGCTTCCAACACTCCAATGTGGCAAATAACCAAGTTGGTTGGCCTTGGCTGTTATAGTGATAAGTATAAGCAAGAGCCTCTCCGCATACCACGTCTGGACATCAGCCATAACATTGGTCTTATCACTCTGAGAGAGCGAACATTGTCTGCACAATATGCTGTTAATTTCAGCAGTTAGAAGAGGCCTAGCTAAGAAGCAAAGTTACTGAACAAAATTGGTCCTGTTTTACCTCAAACCAGGACAAAGATGTATATAGAAACAGAGCTACAGTGTTGGCAGCAGTGTTACTGCCATTAGAGCACTTCCGTTTTCAGTAGAAACCTCCTAGCAGATGGCATGGCTCTTGAAATTTCCATGAAGAAGAATTTAGTGCATACTGAAAGGATGTCCGTAAGGTGGGACATACCTAGGGTATGTCCAGGCGGATGGGTCTGGCTGTGGTAACATATATGTAAAGGGAAATGGAGATTATATGGAAGTGAGCTTCTGACAGAGATGAAAAAGCAGGTCTCCTGAATCCTAATCCTGTGCCCTGGCTGTATTTGCTTTGGAGTACTCTTTTCTCTGTACAACTTTATACACAAAATAATACTGCACGGTATAGTGATAAAATGGGGCTCACATGAATATATACTGTTATTAAATAATCTCCTTAACAATTTGTATTTAGAGTTGTCAGTATTGTGTAACATTACAGAAGCAGAAAGATTTCTGGACTTTACATTCCGCACCAACAGTAAAGTCCTGTGCTACTGATGTGTCTTATCACCTATTTCCTTTCAAATTGAGGATAAATGGTCCAAATACTCCATTCAGCTAAGCACTGTAAATCCACACTATTTCAATCAAAGTAAGTGTATTTTGATTCTAGAGAACTGGACACAGTAGCTCTCTTCCATCAGTGCTTGTGCTGAACTTTCTTATTCTGCTTCTTTTTTCATGTTTTTAATTTCTTAAGTGAGATCTTAATAGGCTTTGCCAGTTTGAAATGAGCACCTCTAACCCCCTGTCAAAAGCATTATAATCTAAAATACTTAGAGAATTTATTAGATTCTAATTTCCCATGCTAACACTTTCCTCTGAGGTTGTTTTTTGGTTTGTTTTGTTGGTTTGGGGCTTCTTTTTGTTTTCTTTTCTTTTTAGAGGGAGAATGCACAGTTGTTGGGTCAGACTGTTCATCCACTTTTTTTTCAATCTATTAAAACCTGCCATGATTTCCAATCTCTTTTTTTTTTTTTTTTTTTTTTTTTTTTNCTGCTACTGACTTATTCCACAGGAGTGTATCTGGCTTCCTGAGATAATTTATCTTTCTGCTGTTTCACTTGACTCTCTAACTTTGTCATTTCCCTTCAAGGGTTTTATTTACTTTGGAAGTGTTTATACAGTAGGCAACTTTTTTTTGCTTTCATTCGCATCCATCAGATTGGTTTTCACTGAGCTTACAAGAACAGTTTTTCCTTTGACCTTAAGGATGAAGGGTTATTATTTCAGCCAGTATTTCTGGTATAGCTTCTTCCCCTAGGAATTCTTCTAAAGGAATAAGCTTACAGTATGACTGCAACATTAAATATCCAACTTGGAAGGAGTGCTTGAAAGTAAAGGACCCTTGGCTGCTGCTTCTCTCTCTCTCCCTTTTCAAAGGAAGAGGTAATAAAAGTTCTGCCTGTTTGACTATCTGAAGAAAGCTAAAATACCTGGGTGATCTGACGTGCAAAAACTGGAGTGACTAATGAGCTGGGCGTGGAAGTGATTTGAGGTGATGTAGGTTGCCATGTCCTAGTAAGATTACCAGCACCTTTTCTCCTTACTGACACTTCATAGAAATATCAAATGCTGTCTGTAGAATTTGTCCAATTTCTTACAGAGAGAGTAAAAATTCAGTAGTTAGACTTTAATCTTCCGTGTGGCATGTACCAGATGCTAAATACAGATTTTTTCCAAGACTTAACTGGATGACCAACTGCGAGTTAGTGCGGCACTAAGATACCAATAGATACAAGTAGTTTTTGCTAATACACAGAACCCGTTACAGACCCAGGGAGAGATTTTTATCAAATGGGATTCAGCAATGACTTTTGAATGGTCTACCTTAATAGTTCAGATTGCTTTCTGCCATCTTCATTCATGCCATGCCTTTATTGCTAAAATTGAACATGACTTCTCTGTACTGTGGATGTTCCTGAAGAACCTAGCCACCAGGTAACATAGAGTCATATGGTCTGCATGTCATCATCTTATTAACAGATAGGGAATAGGAGTCCTTTTCAAGTCTAGTGTAGCCAAACTGCTGTTTTGGTTGTAGTTTCATTTCTTCTTGTGATTTCTCAGAGGCTCTTTTTAGCATATATGCTTTCCAGCATATGCTGTTTGGTTGCCATGGTAACAAGTATCTGTCTACGTGATTGTTCTGCTGTTTTGACTTTTCTTATGCCTTGCCCATCAGTGTCATGTTTGTTCACCTTAACAGCATAGAGCTGATTTATTCTATCATCAGTCATTCTCTTGCAGTATGGAAAGGCTCAGCGCTTTCTTGTTTTTCACAGGACCCAGCTTGGGCTGTTGGTCAGAAAGAAAGAGGAGTCAGTAGGTCCTGTCCTTTGTCAACAGGGTTTTGTTTTTAATTAGCAGTTCTCTGATAGACATTTATTCTGCAAATATATTTTGTGAAATATTGTCTCTTTTTTCACCTTACAGAGACCATGGGTTCAGCACTTTGATCTTACTACTGGAAGCTCCATTGAACCTTTCTTGTGTCTTAGCCCCTGGCCATAAAGGTGGGCACAAGAGAACTCCCCTGCACTGGAGAGCTAAGATGCTGAGATAATACAGACTACATAAGTAGCATAAGTAACTATCTTTCTACCAGTTATGGCATGGGGAGTTACTAAAGCAAGGCTTTTGTATAGATTTAATTATAAATATGTAAATAGTTTTTTGAAAAAGTGGAAGTGTCCAGGATTCCTGTGAAAGGATGATAGAACTGATTTTGCAAAATGGCCAAATATTTTTGTTATGAACATAAACCTGCCCAACTCTAGACAGTTGTTATTTTGATGACTTTAACACGCTCTGTTAATGATCCTGGAAACTAACTCCATTCACTGAATTAACTTACTAGGTGCATCCTGTAAAGGGAAAGGTAATTCAACTAGAATGAGGCTAACAGGAGCATGGCTATTGCCTACTTGATAATAGTGCCATGGTTTTATAAATCTTCTTAGCCAAATGTATTTCAAGGTTATGTTGCAGAAGTTTTAGAGAAAAGTTAAAATACCTATAAAGAAATGATACATTACATGTATATAATAATTGAAGACAGCCATTACAACATCCTCTTTGTCTTCCAAAGGAGTAGTTCAGCCTCTTTGGATTCCTCTGGCTGTTGCTGGTGTTACACGTGGTTCATTCCTATTGCAGTATGGTGTGCTCTTCCTGCTGCTTGAGGAATCAATTATGTATTATTACCATAGTTCAAAATATCTTCTCAAAGCTTTTGATCATTCTTGATCTAGTGGGTAAATTGCCCTTGCCATAACATCTTATTAAGTAGTGCACACATAGGAAAGGAGGACTGTGTTCTGGTTTTGGGGAGCAAAACTAACAATTCTCTTAATTTAGCAGTTGAGCTTGGAACAAATGGAAAAGGGGAAGACTTGAATTTCTCTGGCAGAGAATTTGAGCCATTGTGTTCCCTGAGGGTGCCCTGACTGTTGTATATTTGGAAAAGGGGAAGACTTGAATTTCTCTGGCAGAGAATTTGAGCCATTGTGTTCTCTGAGGGTGTCCTAACTTGTATATTTGAGGGTAGTAAGCCCTCATTCTTTCTAGGTAGAACTGTTTCATTTTGAATAAATGGAGAGAGAACGAGCAACAAAAAACATTTTTGTTTGATAAATAAGGACGTTTACTCATGTATATTGTCAAGGTGGTCAAGGAAGATTTTTGTGGTGTTGGTTTTTTGTTTTGTGTTTTTTTATTTTATTTTTAGTATTTTTCATTTATTAACTGCAGAACATGGCCAATGGGGAGAGGCTACAAGATCCATTGATTAGTATCATAGCACCTGATGCTTTAATGAGAGGGAAATTATATCCCTCTGGATAAGTCTTCCATATCCTGAGGACGTGCTTTAAGCACTGAGTTGGTGGTTAGAGAGCGCTAATGCTTCTTGCTCCAGTAGCAGTTCTATTTCTCTTCTGGTGAACCAGTGTACCCAAATCCAAATTTGGGGATGTAGATTTCATTATTCCTGACAAAAATATCTTGACGCTACTTGTTAATTCTATTTTTAGATGGAGAGCTAGAACACTGAGAAATGTTAATGGTGAGATCTTGTCCAGAAATCACAACAGTATCTTTCTTGCCTTGTCAAACATGCTGAATCTTAATGGTTCTAATACAGATTCCCTCTCAGCTGCTGTGTGTTTGAACAGCACTTTTTCTAGATGTTGCTCAGCTGTGGTTCAGCACGAGCTATCCAAGACACAGTTAATTTACATCTTAACCTTATTTGCAAAATGTAAACTTTTTCCTTGTAATTTTCAAGCCTGTCTATACAGACAGGCAGAAAAGTTGGCCTTCAAAGTAACCTCAGAAGCAGCAATTGTTGTCGTTTAGTGGCTTTCACATAATAAATGTTTTATTAATTTTTTGCATAGTGAATTAGTTGTAGTTGTAAAAAATAGATGCCCGTCTGGCACTTGCAGCAACATAAATGCAAAAATGATTCAGGAATAATAATTTAGAAATCCCCAACAAAAAAAGTAACACCCTTGAATTTTAGTGTAGTTATGTGTACCAGTTGGGTCTGGAGTATTAAGTTTAAAAAAATGAATCTTCATATCACGAGACACCTTTAGTATGATTTCAGGGTAAGTAGTTTGGAAACTGATGGTTCTTGTATTTTAATGCTGGTGAAAATGTGTATATATAAGGATGAATTACAATCTGCAAAGAAGACATCCAACCTTCAGCCTCCATTTTGAATGTAAAAATTCTTCACCTGCTCCTAGCAGGAACTGCAGTCGCTTTCAGAGATGATTGACTTATGTTTGGTTTTTTTCGTGTGTATTAACAGACTGTTTAGTGTTTTATGTTTCAGTGATCTTGGGAAATAAAATATTCAGGCATTGAGGGGAGATTTCAGGAAAATTTGAATATCGCTTAAATGGGTGCCAATTACCGCAGTATGTCTCCATGGCAATTTTTTTTTTTTCAAATTACTGTAGGTATTTATTTTGGTTGTTTCCCTATGTATTTATTTATTTATTTATTTAGGCGTGGCTTCACTTCCACTGCTTCAGGCCAGCCTGACATGCTCTAAATCATTAACCCTGTGCTCCAGGGAACTTACCCTTATGGCAACATCTTTGATATTAGATTGGATCCCTTCCGGGCAGAATTTAATTGACTGGATTTCTAGGGGGGAGAGCTGGTTCCCTCAGTCTCTCACTGCTACATCAGGCCATGATTGTTTCAGCAGCTGATGTAGAAGCCAAGTTTCTGCTGTTATATGATAGCAAAGGGAGAGCAGGCAGCAAATCAGAGGGCACAGACTGTGCTTTGAAGCATAGGCTGATATGTTTCTTCATTTAGGGATATATTTGCTCTAAATGTACTGGCACTTTATAAGTATTCATACCAATAAAAGCAGCATGAGATGGATGAATACAATTTTATAGCCCTTGACTGTAAATTACAAGGGAACCTGGAATTCTGTCCATGGTAATTCATGGATACAACCATTATGGCAATAAGGTGATGTGTCTTACCTTAAGCTTGAGTTATGTAACTGGGGTTGTGATTGTTGGCAGGTTCAACCTCTGTGACAACTTTAGAGAAGAAACAGAAGATATTGATGTGTTTTTCTTTTTAGTCATGGCTGTAGAATCACTTCTTACACAAGCAGCCCCTCTGAAGTCAATAGAGCTGTTCATAGATATTTGCTTATTCAGGCACTTGGTTGTCAGTGAGCTCTTCCAGAATCACCCAAGTCTTCATTGTTAAAATATAGAGAAGTGTTGATGAGAGTGGTGGTAAAGGCTATCCATACACAACTTCCATGAAAGCTAAGAAGTTGTACCCTTAGTTTGGTATTCTTAGTAACTAAACTGAAATGCTCCCTCTTCTGTAAGTGTTTCAGGATAAAGCAAGACTTAAAGGAAAACACAAAAGAGCCAGAAAGTTCACTGTCAGGTTATTTAAGTCAGGTGTAATAAGAAGGGGAACCCCAGGTTTTGTCTTTGTTTTTCAGGATATATGTTTCTGTCTACCTGTGTTTAGTTGTCACAGCCGCTCTGTATAGCTTAGGAAGCCTCTGGATGTTTGGCATATTCAGTAGATATTAAGTTTTTTGACCGTGTGTATATGTACAGGACAGGACTGATTTTTTTAATAGTGTGACTCAGTATTGGAAAGGCTGATAGAAATGAAATATTGTCTGTGCTGCCCCTTTCAAGAAACTGGTGTTTTTTTTCTGTTACAAATGGTTCTAGCAGTGTTCCTAAATTTAAAGAGAGTATTAAAAAGGACACCATAACCCAGAACACAAACAGACTCTTCCTAAACCTTTGAATTACTCTTTTGTGTAATCGTTCAGTAACTATTTAATATTTTACTTAATAGCTTCTCTAGGCGTGGGACTGTGAAGTCATTGCAAGTCTTGATCTTGATAGTTTTAATGTCAGTTGGGGGGGGGGTTGTGGGTTGTTTTGTTTTTTTTAGTAGAGTATTTGTGCTAATCCAAACTTTTCTGATAACTGTTGTTCTTACTTCTAGGTGTTTCTTAAAGATTTTTCCCTTAGAAATGCTTTCAGTTCATGACTTAAAGCCATTAGGCAATCTAAAATGTAATTGCTCTGACAGTAGTGGTGGACATATGCAGATGGAGGGGAAAGACGATTATATGGATACTTGGCCTCTGTTACTTGTGAAGGTGAACAATTGCAGCACTTGTCAAGCCAGTGTGGGGACTGTTTCTTAATCCCCGTAAATCTATCACAGACAGAAAGGAGGTGATGCAGCTACATAAAATGTATCTGTTTTGAACATGTCACAGGTAAGAATGACAACTGGAAACTTGCTTTGAAATGAAGATTAAAAGACCTTTGTTATGAAATGGGCGATCGCACTGGTAACATGCTATTTGACAAACTTGCTATCTTTTCTAGCATCAGAATTGGGTGAACTGGATTCTGCGATGTCAAACTCTCAGGGATGACTGACATTTAAGTGAAGTCCTTACAGCCACAAATGTACGAAACATGCTTTTTCAGCTGGAATTAATTTGGATGGTTAATTTGCATGTTCTGAGATGACAATGTGTCTGTGAACAGCTAACAGAATTTTGCCTTTTTCCCCATGTTTAGACGGATTAGACTCCTTCCTTCCCTAAGTCTGGGGTAGTTCCACTGTTATCTAAAAGCGGTTTTCATTAGAGGAAAAATGGCTTTATATTTTTCAGGCAGTAATACATGCATTCAAGTAAAAAGTGAAGTTGAAAGTCAGAGTTGAGATAGAGCAGGCTGCGTCACTTGATCTCTATCTGAATGTTACTGGCGTGATTATCACAGTGCACTGGCTCAGTGGGGAGGGAGGATGTGCCGGCAGAAGACAGGCATTCCATTTGTTGGGGGGGAGAAAAAAGTGAAAAAATTCTCAGCAATTACTGTATGTCTTTACTAGATCTTGCTGAGTGGTGCAAATATAATACTATAAAGCTTTTTTGGTAGTTTGAGTTCAGGGAAAGGAGAATGTGTGGAGGAGAGCATATATGGGGATAAAAATGAGGCAGTAATCTTCAGATTCCTGTTAAAGCAATATAAGGGATTGGGAAGCATGGAGGTAGAAAACTTTGTTTCTTGATTTCCCCCTGCCCCATAGGTCTTTGGAACGGTGAGAGCAGAACCTGGTCCCATGGTATGTAGCGTCTTTGTATGTTCTGTCGCGGCATTGACTGATTGGTACACAATGAGGTAAACTGGAGCAGCAAGGGAATCTTTGTTCTGCAAAGACAAACTCAAGTTAATGAAAGAGCAAACAGTAGTAATCAGAGCAACTGTGGGGGATTAAAAAAAAGTAAAAATTCATGAATGTCCAGTAAAAAAAAAAAAACAGAAAAGAAAGAAACCCTCTGAAAGAGTCTATCTGCTTGGAAATCGCTGCTGTGCGACCCAGACACTAGCTGTCTGCAGGTTCTGCCTTTCTATGCTGTTCCTCTGTTTCCTCTTTTGCATCTGTTTCTTGCTGACTGACTACAGACCTGCTCTTTGCAATCCTTGCTCTGTCTAGATGAACCTTGTCCTGGGAGAATAAAATGGGCAGGATGTCATTAGGCTGGAGAGAGAAGGACTATAGAACTTGCTGCAAGGGCACCTGCTAGCACTGTGATTATTCCACCAGCAGGAAAGTGAGAGGGATAAAACTAGTATCTTATTTACAAAAGCCCTGCAGAGCAGTCCCTTGGGACAGATGAAGTTCTTCAGTTGGCAAAGGTCTGAATGTTTTCTGAAAAGCTTTCAGATATTTTCCCCAAATAACTTCCATGTCAAGACGTAAACTCTGTCCTGCTTCCCTCCCCAATGTAACATAACCATAGAAAGTTCTTTTAGGCTATCACCTTAAGCTCTGCAACCCCAAATTTTCTGAAAGCTTCTGAATTACAGGTTTTAGGGTCTCTCATCTTTGCCATGACTTATGTCAAAGTCCCATCATTTTATACTAACGCCCATTCTTTTGCTTCCTTTCTTTTACCGTCAATTACACAGCAGCAGCTGTGAGATCTGCAGTGAGAAAAGGTGTCAGATACTGAATCAACTAAGTAAGGTATTTAATATTTTATGAATTTAGGTCTTTAGTGTTCATTTTTCTTGCTTTTTTAGTTTTATTTAGGAAAACAAGTGGAGTCATTTGTGTTGCCTAATGTTTTACAGCAACAACATCTGTTATATTTCCCCTTTTCAGTTTTTGAGGATGTAGGCATATCACATGTGGCACTTACAGCTGCATTTAACATAAATTACAGCTGATGTACAATTTGTATTTCTTTGCCATACTTTTGAAATAATTATTAGAGATTAATCCACGTTCACCAGGATATTTTTTTCCCCCTGCAGTGGAGTTTTCTTTTGTGCTCCCTGTGTTTGTTTTCCCTCTTGCATAAGGTAAACTCAGCAGCATTTCAATCAAATGAGAAATGTGCCACATTTAAAATTGGGCAGTATAAGTTTGTTTACCCTTTTCTATTCTCCACCATTAGGACTTTTACACAGGCTCTCATAACTTACTGTCTGGATAACTGCAGCATCCTTGCAAGCTGCTGTCAAAGCTGTATCACGCTCTTCCAGTGTATATGAAAATGCAACAGCTCTGAACATCCTGCCTATGATGTCTTCCCCTAAACGAACCCTGTCTTTATGCCTCATCAGATTTTTGTTTTGTGTCTTATACTGTTTACATCTTGTGCTACTCAGTTTCTTTTTTATATAATCTTTTATTGTGTTGTTTGTATTCTTTCTACTTTACTAATGATCATTACCATTTTCTTTTTTCTGGCAGTTAGCTGTAGCTTTCTGCTATATTACTCTGTTTGGAAGCTTTCTGTGCAGAATCACAGTGCTGCTTATTTCATCATTCAAAATCCATACTGAGCCCCAATGCTTCTTGAAGGAAATTCTTCAACCTGTAGAGTTAGTTTCAACAAAGATAACGAAACACTGCGAAATATTTAACCTCCCTGGATAATCGTTGCATCTTGCAGTATTTCTGAGAATCTTCCCCTCTGATCTTCTCAAATTGTCTTCTGTTAGCAATGAGTTACAACTCTGATTCTGTCGTGGTTCTGAGCATATCGCAGATTTGAGCTCTGTGTTCATGTGAAGTCAAACTGACACTAATGGTCATATTCATAGCAATTTGCAGGTGTGTGTCTTTATGGGCTCTTCATAGTATGAATTATGCATCTTTGTCTGCATTATGCTCTTCAGTGCTGAAACTAATAATAGAACTGATACTAACAAGGAAGATCTATAATAAAGTTAAACTCATGAGATGGTAATACTTCGGAATCTGAAATGCTTTAATGTAGAAATTATATTTGTAATTATCTCTGTTTTCAGGACTCTGATTCCAGATTGTGTAGTATACTGTTGAAGTATACAGTTAAACTTTTTGATAAGGGATGAGTGAAATTTTAATTTTCTGTGACATCGAAAATAACACCAGTTAAGGATTATTATTGGCAAAATGGTTAGTCTGATTTTGTACCCTCTTGAAGAGAGTGCTTGTGAAACTTTCACCACTGCTATACAGGACTGCCCTCAGCTAACACTCATTGGTGGACTTTACAGCTCTGCAGTCTCTTCTGCTTGGCTGTGAAATTGGTGCTTATGTGCTGTTCTGGTGCTACTGCTACTGCCAGTACTGTTGAATTGGCTTTCAATGTGATATGAAGTGAGCGTGAGAATTTCTCGTTTATTACATCTCTTAAATTCAATTAGTGCCCCTTATACCATGGGAGGCCATTGCAATATCTGAAGTGGAGAAAAAAACAATTCTTGCAGCCCTCTCCTGTTTCTACTGCTTAGTATTTTCCTAGAGCCCTGCTCTGAATTTAAATTCTGTTCAGTGCAAGTGTCACAAATCAGCAGTTGTTAGAATGCATTATGAAGAAATAAACATTTATCAGATTGCCTTTTGAGAAGGTGAATAATTTAGCTAGAAAAATTCCAACAACAACAAAAGCATGCTGCTGACTGACAATTTATTTTATCCCTTTGAGATGCAAGGAGTCGTTGCATGCTGAGTGAGTATCGATCTGCTGTATACAGATAAATGAAATTCCACTTACAATTTTTTGGTTGCTCACTTGTCACCAATTAAAACTGAAGAGCATGGTCATGCACCAAAAATATTAATTAACTCTCTTCAGTTGCTGGTTTTCTGCTGACCCAAGAGACTGTGGGCTGGCTTGTTTGATAGAGCTGTGTCTGGCCTTTGCTATGCAGGAGCTCTTTTTTCTGGCTTATGTCATTCCCTTTACAGTACTCTTCATGATGAAGATGAGTAGTAGGGTGTAGCCAGGTAGGGGGGAAAACATAAGTTACTCGTTCCTTCCTCTCTCTATTTCCTTTGAGATT
The DNA here is from genome assembly GCA_013398815.1 of Ibidorhyncha struthersii. Lineage (NCBI taxonomy): Eukaryota > Metazoa > Chordata > Aves > Charadriiformes > Charadriidae > Ibidorhyncha > Ibidorhyncha struthersii. The sequence continues at coordinate 72,314 of VZSZ01007630.1, forward strand.
TATTTGATCATAGTTTTTATTTTTGTTGGATACCTTATAGTCACTGTTCCCCACTACTAACTGCACAGTCAGTGGCCGTAATTAAAAGCTGTGTCTTTCCTGTGTGTGTAGTCATGTTACGAGGCATGAACTGAAAAAAAAAAATAATAATCTGTAACCGAGTAAAAAATGAACTTCTAAGTAAAGGATTTGTTCTCTGGATTATCAGCTTTCAGAAAGTTGTAGGAGTCCTAACAGGTAAATAACTGATTGTCAGAAACCTGGATAATCTTACAGAAAGAGGAGAAAATAAATGACAGAATGAAAGCTAAGGAGTAAGATCAAAAGGAGCACTGAGTCTGTGGGGAAGAGTATCTGGTCAGCATACCAGCTGAGGCATCTGCGCTTTTGATGATGTTTCTACGCGTTGCTGCAGCAGGACTTTACCAGCCTGCAAGGAGGTTGGTCAGTGGAGAATTAAGGAACCATAACAGCTGTCCTAATATGAGTTAGATCTCTGGCTTCTTACCTTCCCTCACAATTAGGTGTTCTAAAAATAACAGCTTAAGAGACAAGGTAGAAAAAGAAATAAGGTGATGAGGCTGTATTTTGAGCAGATTCATCTGCAAATCCTGAGTGATCCTGCTGACATCCAATTATACCAGTGTAATGGAGATTACACATCATCTAGGCCTTGATTTGAAAATGATATTTCAGTGTCTTGGCAGCTTTAAAAATACTGACATTTCTAGTAGCTGGAGGCCATGAAAATATTGATTCAGCAACAGAATTGTTTTGTAAAGTGGTGATAGTTGGCTGGCTTCTGAACTGTAGCGTGTTGCTTCAGGCTCTACAGTATACTGCTAACAAGGAAGGAGTGAGGCCACTGAAAGCCAAATGTGTTGGTGGGGAACATTCCTGAAGGAATCAAATATGTCATCTACCACTCACAAAGTATTGTTGCAGCTTTCTGACTAGACATCCTGTTGTCAGATAACTTGACAAAAAATCTGTATTGATAAAACCAGATTTGTCCTGTAGCTTAAGCTAATACCAGCTGGAGGAGGGGTCCCCAGATGCCTCTTCCTAAGGGGACCTATTAAATCAGCATCTGTTAGCTGTAAAAATTGTGCACACTGAATGGTAAAATATAATAAAATCCACAGCATTTGGAGAAATTAAAATAATAAAATACCACTGGACAGAGTAAACTTGCTTGTCGCCATCAAAATTTGCATGCATCTGAGCTGTACAAAACAGAGCAGAAGCGCTTCACAGTATTTACTGTATGTGGGCAATGTAGCTATCATTTTCATTAGGAGAGCAGTAGGGGAAAAAACCAACAACGTACCTTGGGAAATGTGCTTCGTTAATAGTGTTTTTTCAGAAGGAGCTTATTCAACAACCTCTGCCATGCTTCAGCAAATACTGAAGTAGATCAGTGCAATACAGGAAGAGCATTTTGGGAGTTGAGTCTGCGTAAGTCAGAGTAACAGAGGCAGCCCAGCTCTGCCTCTGAAACAGGCTAGTTGTCCTGATATTCAAAGAAATGACAAATAAATGAGTGAGGAGGGAATCCCTTTACTGTCCCATTACTGTGCTCTTGTAACAAGAATTTACATAGACTTCTAATATGGGACACGGTCCCTTTTATGTGATAGGCTTCACTGCATTTACTGTTCAAGCACTTATATGTCCTAAGCCTCTCTTTCCCTCCTGCTCTTTCCACAGCTTAGTCTATTCTGCTCCCATCCTGTCCTTTGATTAATGTATGCTTCATCACTAAAGGAAAAAAAAAAAAAAAACCAAACTGACTTTTGGGGGGGTGTTTTGATTCGCACGTCTAGGAGGACTGCAACCCTCCTTTTAATCCAAAGGAACTAAGAGGCTCTTCATTTGTTGCTTGTGAGAAGCCAAAGTTAGAGGTCTAGGGTCTTTGTTCTGTTCTGTTTTAGTCCTGCCCTTTCTGAGGCTGGCGATTTTGGAGAAGGGGGAGAGTTGAGGGCCAGGGCAGTGCAAATTTCATAGAGGACTGTGTGGTTTAGCCCCAGCTGGCAAGAAAGAACCATGCTGTCATGGCTCACCCCCACACCCCTGGCTGCGATGGGAGGAGAATTGGAAAATAAAGGCAAAACTCACGGGTTGTGATAAAGGCAGTTTATCAGAACAGCAGAGAAAAAACAACAATAATACTGATAGAGGAATATACAAAACATGATTTATGTACCGCTGCTCACCAACAGAACCCAGGGAGCCCCAGCTGGCTCCAAATGGTGATTCCTGCCCCCTGCCCCGCCAGCTCCCCCAGCTGTATGCTAGGCAGTGTGTTGCATGGTATCTAATACCTGTTTGGCTAGTTTGGGTCAGGCTGTGTCCCGTCCTAGCTCCTTGTGAAAATTCACCCTGTCCCCACCGGAACCAGGATAAGGAGTCACTTCAAAGCCTGCTGAACAGGAAATTTAAGACCAAGTCTAACTAACTAATGCGGTTTTGCTGGAGTCTAATCAGTCATTTGAATCTGTTATTTGAAGATTGGTATTAGCAAGTCTCTGCAGGCTGTTTGTCCAAACATGAGCATTGATAATATCTGTAGTATGAGGGAGCTGAAGGTGAGGAAATGGGAAGAGAGACAGGAGAGTGTGATTCAGCTCCTGTTCCTATGGTAATAGCTAATCCTCCTGGTATCTGAACAACATGATTGCTCCCATACCAGTAATTTAAAACTTGATGAGCCATCAATGAAACTGCCTTGCAAGTAGCACACAAATCAGAAGTCAAAGCCAATGATTCTAATGATAATTTTTTTTCCTCCTAAAAGTTGCTTTTATTTTGGGGACAAGATACTTCTGTTCTACTGCTGTGTTACTCTGCTACTGCCACTATAGTTTCATAGAAAGGACTTACTACTTTTGATTTGTTCCCCATTTTACATAAAATTGAAAGCAGAAATAGAAATGTATTCCACTCTCCCCCAAACTAAGTGTAACATTACAACTTCAAAGGGAGAGGTGGTCTTAGCTGTCTTTAAGGGAATTCATCTGGGTGGCATCTAAAGCTGTAAAAAATACTATGTTGTACTAGACAAGAAATTTCCCTTGTACATTGATAGGGGGCAATTTCAGGAGCTTGTCTATAAAATTTTACAAAGTATTTCCAGAGGATGCAACGAATACAAATTGCAGTGAATGCATCAGTGATGGCCCAGATGAGGGAGATGTAGATTTCAAGCTATTACAGTAGTATCAGCTAGAAATTTTAAGGAGATCTACTTGCATCTTCTTACTGGAATGAACACTTGAAAGCCACCAGAAAGAATTTGAATGACAAAACCTAGCTGTTACAAGAACGTTAACTAGAATAATTCCCCCACCCCACTTTTCTTTCATGAGGAAGAAATCTGTGTGAAGGTCTGGAAATCACTGGGAGACAGCCTGGAAGTTGAAGAACTGCTTCTGCTTTTGTCCTTGTGAGCTGATCCTTTCCTCTATGATTGCTCCCAGTCCAGTAAGAGCAAACTCTTTGTGAGGCCCCTAGGATATTAAGGATTTTTTTTTTCAGGCTATTTTAAATGTCCACCTCAGTGTGTGTACCCGTTTCTCCTCTGTCTTGCTGCATGCTCAGTTCTTGTCTGTCTTGAGGTGGTAGGTGTGCCTGTTCCAGCCTGTACCCTGAGTGTGCACACTGTAGAGATGCTTCTATGATTAAGGTAGGAAAAGTTGCATTTTTGGAAGGAAGAAGTAAAGGAGGAGACCTTTTTCTCTTTGCTTAGTTTATTGTCACATGGTTCCTGTCCTCTCCAAGTGCAAGTGATCTGTTTTTGTGATAGGGTTGTGGGCAGGCTGTGTAAGGGAACCTGGAAAGCTCCTTGAATGTGTCTTCCAGTCCTATGTATCGATAAACTCTTCCTTCTGCAGCCCAAACCAGCTAATGTTCTTATGAATAGCATATTCCTAAGTTCAGTGTTGATTGTTCATCTAAAAATGTATTGACCAGATCAGGACTTTCAATTTAAAACCTTGGATAAAGAAACTCGTAGAAAGTTGAAGAAAAGGGAGATCCCAAAGGCTCTTCTCTACTGATGGGCTTGCTTTCTGCTTGCACTCATACAGCTGAGGTGAGGCTCTAGTCTCATACCTTCTTTGTCTCTTGCAGTTTGAATTGAAAACCCAGCATATTTTTTTTTCTTAAGAGAAATTTTGATACTGAAGTGTCAATTGAAACTTCATATCAAAAGATAGGAAGAAAAGCTCTTTCACAAAAAATAACTGCGTTTTCCCACAGATGCCAAGGAAGTGGGTTCAGAACCATACCATGAAATTGAAATTTCTCAAAGTGCCTCTTAAATCTTAGCTGCAATTACTGTAATTCACAATAATAGATCCAGTACTATTTTTAAAAGCTTTTGAAGGTTGCAAGTAGCATTCATAAATTGTGGGTTGTGGGCAATCTGTGAAACCATAGGTTTCCAGGGCTTTTATTTAAATGAGAGAATGAGAGAGAAAGATGTAATAAAAGTAGTTATGAAAAAACATGAAAGTTTGTGTTGTGCAGAACACTAACAAAAAAAAGGTAGGAAATGCCTGAGCCTTTGTAAAAGTTATCTTCAGGTTGTACAAGATTTTGCAAGTCTGGCATGAGCCTCTTTTAATCCAGTAGTTCTTTTTATAGAGACGGGTAAAATGATAGCTCACTGGGGGAGAAACTGTGACAGTTGAGAGAATATGAGGACAGATCTACAACAGCCAGAGGAACCTACTTATGCTTCTTTATGCTTCTGGTACAGCCTTAAGTAGTAGGGTGAGATAGGTGGATGGATCATCTACTTGCACCTTTTCCACCATCCCCCCCAAGTGATCTTCAGATGAGTCACACCCTTTGAGCTTGTACGCTACAAAGGAGCGTGGAACCAGATTGTACTCAGCTTCTTCTGTATCCTAGGTTAATTAAATGTATGCTTATGGAAGACTTAAGACTTTTGATCTGAAGGAAAAGACTGTTAGTGTCTGTTACTGTGCAGTCTCTCTCTCTCTCTCTCCATGCTGCGGGTCAGCTGATACAGACTATAGTCTTTTCTATAATATTGTGAATATGTAGAGAAACATCTGTAGACTTAAAAGGAGAAAAAGGATGTTTTCTTCAGTCACCTCACAGTAAAACTTACTAAACGCTGTAGAGTGAGATGCTTAATTGATAAAAACTAGTATAGCTTTATACACTTTATAAAGCTACTCAAATTTGCTTCCTTGAAGATTCCTTCCTTTTAATCTGGGTCTTGGGATCACCTGCTCTACTTGAAGTCTTTTGGTAGGTTACAAATCCCTAGGTGACAATGAAGGTGGACCTGAGACTTAAGATAAAAACTAACTGTGGCTGAACTTGTGGGGAGGCATATAGAAGAAAAATCAGGTGATTCTTTGTTTTCCAGGTAGGGTTATAGATCAAAAAAAGAAGTGGTTCAGCATGGGATGTTTCCAAGAGAAGTGCCAGAGGACCTTTGTGTTTTGCAGTAATTTGTTCACTGTGCTGGGGGTGCAAGGGAGGTGGTTAGAGTGGAATACTGGAAAGAAGAGAGAGAATGAAGGGAAATGGCCACCAAGAGAGAGTGTTAGCACTGGTGATATTCACAAAGGGCCTAGCAATTGTAAAATGGTAAATAACAGCAGAAACTGCTCATCAGAGTGCTATTTTTTTCACTTGAAAAGCAGAGTATAAGAAAGCGATGTGTTTTTAATATGCTTAAATGAAAAGTAGTTCTTTGGGAGAGATTCAGACAAGGAGTTGAACAATTTGCGTGACTATTAGTCCCATCAGCCCCTCCCTGGAATAAGAAAGGAATAAGAATATAAGAAATAATTAGTGTCTCAACCAGAAAAACAGCACTAGTACTAAAGACTACTTGATAAGTATGCAGTGGTTATTAGAAGATACACAATTGAGGAGTGATATTTAGGTGTTGGAGGAAGTCCACAGAGTAACCTTAAATACATACCACACTGAGAGATTTAAGGAGGATAGTCCATTGTCTTTAATAAAAGACAGAACTGGAGTGGAATTTAATCACTGTGTACTTAAATGCTGAGAAAACAAAAGTTCCTTTATCCTACTGCATAGATCTATAATGAGATACACACTCAGACTTAGAAATAAGGTGCGTTGCTTTAATAGTACAGGTAATTAACCTCCTGAATAACTTGCCGTTGCTGTCATGTTCTCTGGCATCTTAATTCAAGTTTGGAAGTGATGTTCAAGGGATGCTTGGTTAGGAAAGTACTAGGGCCTTTCCCAAGCAGAATGCCAGACAAGATAGTCAGACTGTGTTTGTCTTCATAATCTGCGTCTATGTAATTCAAGTGTGTCATATATTTGTAAGGTCTGTTATAGTTGGTGAGATAATGGAAAAACAGCTCAGTTTGAGAAGTTGGAGTTAAGCATGCAGATCTTGTTCAACGTCTGGAGCACACTTGGCCCTTCTCCCAACAACACATGCATAGTAGGAGGTGTGTAAATGCTTTTCGTTTTCCTTTCCTAGTATTCGAAAGCTCATCCCTGCTATGTGGTAAAGCATTCCTAGGACTTTTGCTGAACACAAGCTCCCACGGCATGACCAAATGGACTAAAATCTTTGGTCTCTCAGAAGAAACACCAGTAAACATAAAGATGTTCTGTATTTGGTTTTAAGTGGTGTTGCATGCTAAGATGTGATGAACATATGAGATACATGTCAATCCTTTACTGTATGCCAGATGGTGGTACTTTTCAACTTGGCTTGTCCTTGTCAATTAATTGCTTGATATTTTGATCTTAAGCATAAAATACTCATCTCCATTTTCAATTTGTTCTTGAAAATAATTTATAGAATTGTTTGGACTTTGACTCAGAACTAGGTTTGTCTTTATGAAGTGTTGCCTGATGCATCAACTGCCTGAAAAAGCAGTAAAATACACATACTGGAGTCAATGGAAAACACATGGGAGAATGGATTTTGTGGGCTTAGTGAATGGCCAGGCTGTTATCCTACTGCGTATTAGTACCATACCTGGTACTAATGGCATGGGTGAAGTATCATTGTATGAATCTGAGTTCATTGTGGTGAAGGAGATCCTTTTGGTGACTTCAGTGTGTCACATGTTTTGAGTAGACACGTGAAAATAAATTCACGGCTAACAAGGCCTCATATTACCTCGTATCTTCTAGGGGGTTTGAGTGTATTAAAAGAATGTCAACTTTTATAGTACAAAATCTTTCTCTTTTACAAATTCCTGCCTGTAAAAGGGAGTCTTGGAGAGGTCAGATTTTTCCACATCATTAACTACGAGTTACTTCTCCAGAAAGGTGAAAGCAGAAGATGCTTTAGAATAGTATGGTGTAGAAGCAGATATGGTGATTCATAATGGAGAAGTGGCTGCCACATATAACTTCTCACAGGACGCGTGGTAAGTGGGTTCAGTAGTAACTGCAGCAGTCAGTGTTTCAATGAAACAAACCCTCTGCATATAAGTTTGACAAAGAGTTTTGTTGTATAGTTTTTTCTTTAATTTGCACATTATGATGATTGTACTCATCAACAAAGCTTGTAATATGTGGAATAGGAAGAACCTTTTAATTGTGCGAAATGGAGTTTACGAGCACAAGTATTCTGAATTTTAATGGTTCTTGCAGACCTTAGTCTCCTGAGGCACATTTGAAAATGAACTGAAGATGGTACAACCTGGTCTCCAACAACTCTGATTGGGAAGAAGGTTGTTACAAACAATATCTTGTACTCATGTGCGAGTCTTTTGCTGCCTTTAGATGTTTGGGTCCCCAAGCCACTATTGTGAAAGTTCTTAATGCGTTTAATAAACAGCACATATATCATCTAATAGTCCTGAGAAATGAAGCTGTATTAAACTATATATTTGTATTCAGGCTGGAAAACTGAGTCAGGGCAAGATGAAGTGTTATGCAAAAGACCATGCAGGAAATAAAAGAATCAGGAATACAATATGAAGCCCCACATAATAGCGTGCCTTTCATTTGTGTTTGGAAATTCCAAATTAAAAGCAGAGGAGGAGTAATGGTGTAAGGTATTGTGGTATTGTCCACAATTTTGCTTCACACAGTTCTGTGCCACATGACTGACTTACTAGTGGATAACAATAGGATAGATGAGTCAGTGTGTGGCCTGCCAAGATGTGTTTGAAGGACCTGTGCAGCCTTCAGCAGGGAGAACCTACAGAGCAAAAAATAAAGAAATTCTGTCATGACAGCAGGCTTCTGAACACGGTATCTCTCTATCCACTTTGGCTGATGTGTTGTGTTAAGGTTTGTCTTTCAAGTTGTTGCAGTCATACAGCAAGGTATGAAAGGACGTGACATAACTCAGTTGTTAATGAAGCAGCTCCTCATTGAATGCTACAACATTATCATGTGTCTTTTCTGACATGACATGAAAGAAAGGAGCTTTATTGGAGAAGGAGAAGGTGCCAATGAGAAATGAAAAAGAAAGTAACTGCTGAGTAAAATACGTATTTCTCAGTACTGCTTGTTTTGCTGTACCAGTGTGTTGCAGATAATTAGGTGACTCATTTAAAACAGACCCCTCACCTACTCAAATGTTTTGGTAGGTGGGTGATTGCTCCCGATTGCTTCCAGGCTTGTAGGTGAATGAATTTCTCATCAGCCATTTGGCATCCCAGGCAGTGATGTAGATCTGACAAGAAAATCAATTGCATTGCTAAGTTTCACAATTTGATTACTTTATAAAAAGTCTCTAGAGCAGCTTTCTGTGTGATTATATAGACTTACTGCTGAACTGAAAGCTTAGTCCCACATGCTTCACACTACTAAACAATTTGTAGTAATTATTTCGATTAGACATGTACTGAAATGTTATTTCAATAATGAACAAGGTGACATGCAAATTATAGAGGGGAATATGCACAAAAGCCTTACAGGTAAACAAAACAGGGCTAAATTCAGCTCTGAAATGATTGGATGAAACTCCCTGAATCTTATGTTCACTGTTCAGAATCACAGAATGGCGGGTTTTGGAAGGGACCTCTGGAGATCATCTAGTCCAACCCCCCTGCCAAAGCAGGTTGGACAGGAATGCATCCAGGCGCATTTTGAGTATCTCCAGAGAAGATTTGTTCTTGAGTTCAAATCCCTTGTCAGCTTGGAGGTTTTTGCAATGAGATCAATTTTGCAGATGAGATTTCCTTCCATTTCCCTCATTTCTGATACATTTTGAGTGATCAAGTATTAAAAATAATGCACAAGCATAAAAAACGGTAAATTGGGTTACTGTTAGTGATGAACCCAACATAGCAGAAAAGCTCTAGACATTTAAACTCATTTAAAGGAAAATAGTGATGGCATCTTAGGCAAGTCATCTAGCCATCTGGATCTATTGGACTGTTTAATATTGTGCTCAGTGTAAAAGCATGGTTAAAATAATAGAAATTAGCCACCTACTTTAGAGGTTTGTGTCAGCAGGAACACCTTTACTGGGCTACAGGTCAGACCGTGTGTAAAGGCATAATTTGTTATCCAGAGCAAGAATTTATTTTTGCTGACTGTGAGCGCAGAATGCGCAAGTATAGCAGAAAGGGGGCATTCAGAGTCTGTGACCCTCTGGAAATGTTCCAACACTTTGAAATCTTCAAAAGGAGTCTAACCTCCAGGAGTATCGATACAGTGGGGTTTTGTGAGCACGGTAGCCTGGTTAGCCCTTGGGAACCATGTTGCCTTCTAGACTTTTTAAGGTTCCTGGGCTAGATCTGCAGAAGAGTGAAGAGGGACAGAAAGCACAAGACTGAGATTTTCAATATTCGTTGTTTTAGCATCTGTCCTTCAGTACACAGTTTTCAGCCCTTAGGCCCCTAGGTGATGGCTCAGAATGGCGTTCCTACCTGCTCTGGATCACTTCAGATTTGCTTTCAAGAATGAAGGTAAGATGACTCTTTTACAACGTAACCTCAGGAGGTTTGGTCATAATCCCCTTTTCATGCAACAGCTCAATATTTCACAGTCCCTGCACTGAGTGCTTCCATTTTATGTTAAGCAGGTATTGAATGACATCCAGCAACTGTAGCTGAAACAGGAACTAGACACTTTGTCTTTGCCCTCTCAGCTCCCTTAGGCAACAGCGATATTCTTTGCTATTCTTTCTGTCTTTACTGAGTGAATTGATAAAAAATGAAATAGTTTCCGCAAGAAGGGCATCTGGTACTCTTCTCATCCAGGGGTAATTGATAGCTTGGAATGAGGTCACTGTTGTGTGAGATGAATCTTCTATAGCAAAAACAGGACCTGGAGCTGGGAGGAGAACTGACCCAGTGTTAAGTTTTTATGGAGTCCTGTTCATTAGGGACTCTCTGGAAACTGGTATAGGGAATCATGTATAAGCTGAGCAACTTTGTGTTTATGGAGTAAGTGGGTTAGGTAGGTGGGGATACCATCTGAGCTTCTCAGCACTGGCGATAATGGGTGCTTTCTGAACATACTCAGTTGCACAGCGTAAAAACAGTTTATGCTGCAGTGTACGCAGAAGGGGTGTGTGAGTTGTGTATGGAGGTATAAGCATATTGACTTAGCTGACTGCTTCTTGTTTGGGTTTTTCAGGTACAAGAATGGTTATTGTAGAGCTAGTGAACAATTCCTTTGCTCTTGCACAAAACTTCTCAGAAATTTATGAGGGAAAATGTTTGGTTTTGCCTTCCTTCATTCTCCTCAAAGATGTTACGTTGTGTGGAAAACAACACATGCAATTTTAGGTAAATTGGGTCAAAAGTTTTCTTTTATTTGGACTGCACAAGCAATGAAACATTACAATGTTTACCACAATCACTTGTGACAAACTACACACCAAAACTGAGTGAGAGGACTCAGTGTTGTACGCTGTAATCCTTGGCTGCACTGTAGGTTGTGTGGTGCAGTGCAGGAGGCTAGAGGCGGCAGTCATTTATGGGAGATGTAGATCAGCCAGGGAATTGCGTGGCAGTTGTCTGAGGTCCTACAGCAGCATAGACAGATTATTAAAATAGTATTGAATTAAATGAACCAAAATATTTAATTTTATTTCCAAAGTGTTGTTTGCAATAGTGTGGGGAATAATGAAATAAAATATTTCAGGAATGGCAGAATGGTTTTTGTTCACTCTGTTTTTTAAAGGTGAAATCTGCGTTACTCAGGTTCATATGTAAGCAGTGAGTTGAGCTCTTCGTCATCAAATAATTAGTTGGAACAATTTCCCTTTAGTCAAACTTTGTAGAAAGAAAATCAAGTTCCAGTTTTAAGTCTGTTGTATCTTGGTTTTTGTTATTTTGAAATTTGTGTTCAGCTGATGCATTGAGTATCCTTTGCATTCTATTTATGATGAGAAGATGGGGGGGGGGGAAATGCAAAAAAGTGAAATCTGGAAAAGAAAGCCAACAATCCCCAGCTTCAGTAAAATGATAACTGTGACAAACATGGTAATTGGGAACAGATTTCTAGTTCTAGAAAGCTATGTTTGTAGGTTTAATTTCTAATGTTTGTAAACTTACACAATAGCATTATTTAATTTTTGTATGATAGCATTTTGTTTTATCATCACTACATTTTAATGACTGACTCAGAAGCTTGGTTGCCATCACTTCTAGCCATCAGGTGGTTACAGTGAAAAGATGGGGAAGTTCTCCTCTCTGTGATTTGCATTCTTTTGTTTTAAATACAAAATTAAGAGTGATGTGTAACTGCTGGTCATTTACTGGTCACTTCTAAAACCTGATTAGGAAGGAGAAATTTTTCATGTTGTGTGGCAGAAAAAGAACTTCCAGCAGGTCCTTTTGTCATTTCCCAACATTATTCAATGTGCATTACTCTCTGGCTGTAGGATATAAGCCATTAGGAAAAGACCCTCTGGCAAGCAAAGCTGGCCAGGAGGATAGCAGGAAATGAGTGGGTAGTTTGCAGGATTGGGCAGCTGGGGCTTTTGGAAAAAGAGAGTCTCTGAATACTTTTTATATGACAGAATAAATTACAGGATCTGAATTACTTGCAGAAAAGTTGAAGTGAGGTTCATCGCGGAGGTGCAAGTGGTAGGGATGAATGGTAATTTCATCTTGTCAGATATAAGGAGAAAAAATTAACCATGTGTGTAGCCAAACAGTGGAATAGGTGCCTAAAGAGGTGTTCGAATATCATTGTTGGAGATACTCAAAACTCAGCTGAGCAAGACCCTAAGCAATCTGAACTAATTGGACCTGTTCTGAGCCAGGGAATGGGCTAGAGACCTCCAAACTTCCCTTCCAACCTAAACTGTATTCTAAGATTGAAAGGATTGTTTGTAACCAGAAGAATGAAGAGCGCTTGCCTGCGAGAAAAGCAGTTTATTTGAAATAAATGGCCAAAGACAAATATGAGTGAATTAATAGTTTGAATATAGCTTATTTTTTCTTCTTTCTTAGAAAACATAAATGTTCTGTTCTCTCAGATTAGATGTACAGATCTTACCTTGACAAAAAGAATCCACAAACTAGTTTTAAATAGTATCTGAGTCTTGTATTGAGAACTGTCAGCAGAAATGGCAGGGGTTGGGGGGAGGAGACTATTCATTTTGAAGGCCGTTTTGTTTGAGAAATGGGTTTTAATGAATACTTTTTGTCCAGCTCTATTTATTTCCCAGCAAAGACATGAAATTCACAATAGCAGAAAAATACAAACCTTGGAAGTAGGATAAGAAGTTAGACTATGCAAAGTGGGTTTGATACTGAATTAAGGGTGGAACAGATTTTCAGAAACCAGTGGGGGAGCATTACTTCTTATTTTAGGTGACAACAATGTTGGATAATTAAGGTCCTATTTTCTCAGCACTGTGGGAGAGTGTGGATATTACAATGCCTGCACATTTTCTGTCTCTTTGCTTGAAGGTTGCACTCAACCTTTATTTTATGTGGAAGAGAACGAGCCTAGTTTGAATTTATGACAAGTTCTTTCTTCATAATAGTCTGGCATAAGGCATAATTTTTGCCCTCTCTGCATAAAATTCTATGTATATAGCTTCTGTTTCACTTTTTCTTTCCACTGCTTTGTAAGAAAGAGAGCAACCATTGTTCTTTTTATAGAGAAAAGTTCAAATACCTTTGATTTTTAAAGGTGACATTGGTGGCAGTGCTCAGTAATTCAGAAGTGAATTACAGTGATGCAGATTGTCTGTCACAGAACAGATTTTTGAACCATCTCTTAAAATTCTTTCTTGACACTGCCCTGTGACGTGTTTTTATTTTATTTTTTTTTTTTAATTTTAGCTTCCACTTTAGGTGGGGCCAAACGTGCCCTTGGCAATTGTGAAGGAGGTAAAGTCATTGTTGCTGTCTTCCTCCTACATTGGCAAAGAATGTGCTTGTTGTTCATTGTTAGATAATGACAACTATATGTTTTCAGTGAGCATCTTTAAGATGCATTTGCCTCCCAGAGCTAAACTCTTACTAGTCCCTGGGGAGTGGTTTGCATGGATGCTCTTTAGCTGTGCATGCTTTTTGTGTTGATAGACTGGGGCTTCCAAGCTGCCTAGATAGGATTTTACCAGCAGCCCTTTACCATTTAGCACATTGCTTTTGGCACTGAGATAATAAAACTAGTTTTTAGTGACCAAAAATATTTAACTTTTATGTGGAAACATGAACAATACCGTGATAGATCCCGGAAGAGGTCCATTGGATATGGAACTGTACCCTGAAACAGCACAGTATTTTATAAAAGCCAAGAAGAGAAATACAGAAAAAGGAGTGTGATCTAATTTAAAACAAAAAAAAAAAAAGGGGGGGGGGAGGGGGCAAAAACATGCATGGAAAATGCTTGAATCTAATCAAGCTAGCATTTTCCAATAATTCTCTCTTCTGTTGGGGCTTTTCCAGGCAGCTTAACTACTAAAATCTCAGTCTCAGCTCCATCGGCTAATAATTTCACAACATTACCTCTGCCTAGTGTCATGCTTCACTAAAGTCTTACAAAAGAAATGGGAATATCTGGACACCAAGATGCTAACGTGGAAGAGTATAATGCAAATACAGTTTTTCAAATTTCCTTTCTTCCTGTTAAGAGGTCCATTTACCTTTCATCCATATCGACAGAATTCTAAAAGGAAAGGAAAGCGTTAATGAACTTGGCAGGTACAGCAGTGTATGAAATGGACTGGGGACTGGGCCTTACAACATTATGTGCCTGTAAAGCATGTTGTACATCCACTAACAAGACTGCCATTCATTTTTTCGATAAAACCTGCACAGGGGTATTAGGGTCTGTGAACTGACAATTGATTTACTGCCTGGAAAATTATTCTTTATTGATTTATATTACATGGAGGCAACCACAAATCTATAGCAGCCTTAATCAGAGAGAAAATGCTAAAGTTAGTGTCATTCTTACTTAGTCAGGCAATTACAAGTAGGAGAATTGGTTTAGTACCTCTAGGTGACATCTACATATTATTCAATTATGAATCTCAGTAATCCATGAATTACAATACATAAAAGCATGTGAGATCTGGCTAATTAATTTTTTGTAATATGAACAGTGCCCTTTGTGCAAGAAGGTGTTTTAAATGTCAGCCTAGCATTTACTTGAAATTTGGTACCAGAAACTAAATTTGATTTTAGTGATGATTCTCGGGATCTTTGCTCTGCCTGGTATTTTTCTGATGTGTTGCATGAATTCGACAGAATCAAGAATCTGAGTCTATGTACAAGATTTGTAAGTTAGATATTTAAAAAATGAGTAGATATTTCAGTTCTTAAGATTCTGAGCTCAAAATGGATGATGTGTGACAGGATAGAGCCATCCAGTGACACAGGGACTGTGCTCCAGGGCTGGACACTCTTGAACTGTCTCGATGACAGACTGACTTCAAACAGCAGAAGCCTTGAGCTCTGTGTGGACTAAGCTGAATTTTGCAGCCTTACCTTCAATTAACTTTCTGCTCTGTCTCAGATATAGCTGTATATACATTGCTATCTTTGCAAACCCTTCAGTTCTGTGAGCTGGATAATTGTGGAGTGTTGGACAGATGCATGTGCTGTGGAATACCAAAAGGATTTGCAGAGGATGGTGCTGATACTGAGGAACTGGAAACTAACAGCTGGAGGGGAAAAACCTCTTCATGGTGGGGTTTAAGATCTCTGGGGTTTGACTACAAAGCTTTGGGAACACATCTGGGAAGATTAATATAGCCTTTTTAGTTTTTCTCAGAAAAATATGTAAAAACAGATGTACGCTCAGTCTTTGTAAAATCGAGATCTATCTCTATTGTTTTTGAGACGTGGGTTATTCACAGGGTATCTTCCTTCTTCGGGAAGAAAATGGGATTAGAAAAGGAAAACAGACTGTGTTGGATTATGTAAGACGTCACCTTTTTTAATTGCGTCTCCTCTAAGAGTAGCTTGGCTTGCTCTCGGTTATGAATTTAACCTCTTATGTAGTAGATGAAGGATATTTTCCTGCTGTGCAGGCTGTGGTAAAAGTGGCACAGCCCAAGGATTTCTATGGACCTGTTCCCATTTGGCAAAACATCTTAATTGAAAGTTGTTTCGGGGAAAAAAAAAAATAAAATACTGGTTTAAGGGAGTGAATTGCCTGTCTCTTGTGGTTCATTGTACTGAGGCATTTTTTCCAGGCAGAGGGGAAATGCAGATTCTTCTGGGGCTATTTCCATTAGGTACTTAGGCTCTTAACAGTTTGTCTGTTTTGTCACTGACTGGCTTAATTGGGAGTCTTGAAAATATTCCAGGGCTCAGGTATTTTATCCTGCCGGTCACTGTTAAGTCCCTGACCCAGAAAGCAGAAATGATGCAATATGAGCCAGGTCTCTGCTGTGTGAGGCTTTATCAGTAGCCAGACAGGAGAAGTGCAAAGAAATTGAGAGCCCAAGACTCCTGTGCGCCCCATGCTTGACTGGCTTGCTGCAGCTTCAGCTACAAAAACCTATGCTGCTGCTTCCATGTTATGCTTGGCAGTTCCAAGTAATGGTGCATTCTCAAAATCTCAATGTCCAGACCTTCTTTTACAACACAATATGTCACCATATACGATGTTTTCATTACTTTACTTATTTCAAACAAAGATATTGGCTGTTTAAAAACAAATTTGGGAGGGGGAGTGGTGATTGTTGTTGTAGACAAGCAGTTTAATGAAAATACGACTGAAATGCCTTTTCTTCTATGAAAACTAGTAAATCAATTACAAAAGCAATTTCCTAACCCAGTGTGATTTTTATTGTGTTTGACCAGGGCGTTTGATAAGCATTAGTTCTTGCTGAGAGCAAAGAGTAAATTTTATTTTGAGCTTTGCTTTCATGTGTTTGGAAAAGGGAAGTACCAGAAGGGCAGTTAAACGTGTGGGTCTGATCCTTGTGTTTAGAGGGTGGGTGGCTCTCTGCAGCAGGCCCTTGGCTGACAGCCTAGTAGTAGCTAATGTCAAAAAAGCCACAAAAAGAGCTTTCCGAAGGTATTTGGGCACCAGGTTTCCGGAATTTGTGAAGTTTTTACTCAGTTTTGTGTGTTCAATGTATCTTTTTCCTTTTTTGTGAAATTCTGGGAGCTCTTTAAGTATTTTGCTAGAGTTCAGCGTAGGAAAAACTTCTAGCTGAAAAAGCATGTACTCTAAGTCATGTT
Source organism: Ibidorhyncha struthersii (assembly GCA_013398815.1). Classification (NCBI taxonomy): domain Eukaryota; kingdom Metazoa; phylum Chordata; class Aves; order Charadriiformes; family Charadriidae; genus Ibidorhyncha; species Ibidorhyncha struthersii. The sequence goes on from VZSZ01007630.1 coordinate 88,924, forward strand.
CCTCCACCCCTTGGAAAAATCTTTTTGCATGGAAGTGTTGAAAACAACAGAGACTGCTGAATAGCCATTTATAGTTATACACTATTGAAAGATATGCAGGTGATTTCAAAGTCGGGCAAGGGCAGAAATAGCACGTGTATGCTCTGATTTATGGCAGGGGTGTAATAGGAGTGCTGTAAGGAAATGTAAGGCGGCTGTTTTTTCTGGAGATGTGCAATGAGAAGTCACTGGAGTAGTCAATACTCATCCATGCTGGACCTCAGGATGACAAATTTAGGTAACCGTGATCCACCTCATGTTAATGGTAGCTGAACCTAAAAGGTGAGCAGTGCTGATGTGCCCCACTCCGTTATCACACGGATATAAAAGCACTGAATCCCTCAATCCTCTCTTAGCTGCCCTCATCCCTACCCTACCCTGCTGTCCCTCTCAGCCCGGGCTAGTATCCTTAGCCAGCTGCCGTTTCTTTAAGGAAAGAGTGAACAGATACATGTTTCAACGTGAATGTCTCTGGGGTCCCTGTGCCATTTGTTCTATCGGTGAGTTCCTGGGGGAGTGACAGGCTGTTTCCCTTCTGCTGCTGTCCCTGTCTCTAGGCAGCTCTGAGGGAACAGGTAAATATGCTCTTCATTCTTAGGGAGTAAAAAAAAAAAAATCATAAAAACATGAGCAAATGCAGTTATGGGAAGCGTGGCATATTGTAAAAATGTCAGTAATTGATTTCCACTTTTAATGTGTTTTTCTTTACTGGCTTGTAAAAAATGAGGATATGCTAAGAGTTCAGAATGATTAATTCCTGTGTGACCAGAGGGAAGTCGCTAGGACTGAATTTCAGGTTGTTTAGAAAATACCAGCAGATTACCTGGTTTGTTGAAAATCAAAAGAGGTTTTAAACCAACCATTTGTCTCTCTCTAGACTAGAGTTCTGGGGTTTTTGTTTTTTTTTTTTTTTTTAAATTGCATTTCTCTGGCTTTTGGGGGATGATTTTTATGATCAAGTTGCTTAATGTCATGTGTCACAAGATAGGATGATAATGGGTTTGTATAAATATGTTACGTCAAAAACGCTTTCCTCCCTCTGTACCCTTCTTTTCATTCAGGCTTTACTGTAGGAGCTTTAGGCAAATACTTCTTAGGGAAATCCTCTTAGCTGCTTCTTCCTGTAACGCTAATCATTAATTTACTGGACTGTGGATTCAATAAAGGAATAAATATTAGAGATTTTTCTTGGAACTAAAAAGCAGGCAAGTAATGGCTTTGTCTCGTGCTACCTGGGTTGGAATTGCATCCCACAGTTATGGAGGGAACTGTTGCTTGCTCAATATAGGAATTAAATGTTCACAACAGTTGCTATTGAAGTTTTAACTCACTGGTGATGCAGATGCGTACTACTGTGCCCTCTCGTTTCAAGGTTTCTGGGGAGATGAGGATCTTGGGGTGTAGTTGCTCTTCTGCCAATGCAGTGGAGATGGGACAGGGGCAGCATGTCGTCCCCTCTCCACTGTGTCCAGCCCACAGCACAAAATTTGCAGCATGCGAGAGTCGGTACTGTGGACTTCACCTTAGTGAAACTCATGTTTTCAAGAAGCTAGCTCATACACTTAAACTATTCTAAGTCCCAGCAGTATAGCACTCCATAGCAGCTAGGTTAGCAAGCTAGCAAGTAAAGTTATTGCTATAGATAGGCAGTTTTCTTCGACTCCGGGGCTTTTCCTTATTGCCCTTTCCAAAGTACAGCTTATAAATTTATAGAGTAATATATGCTAGTTGTCCTTTGAATTTGAATAAAAATACCATCCACTGCATTTAAGATCTTAGCTCTTCTCTGCAGAGAGTCTGATTGTCACTAATAATGATCCCACAGTCCAATGACCAGCCACCTGAAAGGAGCCCTTCCACCATGAACGTTCTTAGTAAGCACTGCAACTTGATAGATAAGAGGAAGTCTGGTGAACGGAATTCAGTGACCTTGAGTGTACTGCTCGTACATCTTGGTGCCCCATAAATTAACACACAATTACACAATAATAACAAGAGAGATGGCCCTTTTCATGAGTCATCACTTCACTACAACTCATTTCATTTTAAGCAGCAGTACTGTTCAGTGTATAAATATAAGATTAATTTATTATGATTAATATTAAAATATTACCAAAATTTTTATTCTAGTAGTTGCTTTACTATTCTGAAAAGCTTTTGGGAGAGCATTGTATGAATGTATGATTCAATCGTGTAGACTGGTGCGATTAGTTTCTCACAGTCAGTAATGCTTTGTTCAGTCATCTGGACCACTTTGGAGATGTATTTCTATTACAAATTAAAAAAGTCCTTATTTATTATTCTAGATAACAACATTTGATCTTATTAACATGGATCATTTTCTCTAAACTCAGCTAGACTCTAGTGTAGCAGCAAAAAGCTCCTTCTTATATCAATTAAAATATTTTTTCTTTTTGACCTATCGTATAATTAAGATCCTGTTTATTAAAGTTACTAGCATATTAAAACACTAATGGCATTACAGACACACTTTCTTATTGCTGAACTGTTTATGATTTAATTGACTGGTTTAAACTAATTTTCATGTCTCTGCGATTAACTCATTAATTGAATTTATTTACACATGCAAATACTAATACATCACACCATTGTACTAGCAATGATTTTAAAAAAGAATGATTATTGTCCTGATTGAATGAGTTCTTTGGTATGCATTCGCAATCTCATAACACGACAGGTTCACTTAGGAGACCTTTAAGAGCATGCCTTCATGCAACGAACTGAGATTTAGAGGGCAACATATGCAGCATGGCTGTTGTGTACAAATATTCCTGTGTACAATTAAGTATTAACCTTGAGCAAGAGAAAAATCTGGTAATTTTACTGTTTTACAAGGAGTTACCTGATTATGTTTGAATGGTTTTCTTATGTCTATAGAGACTGGATAGTAATCAAGCATCATAGAAAGAGGAATGTGAAAATATCAGGGGAGAAAAATTAGCATAATGTGACATACAAAGGCGTTTTCTTAAACTGTGTGGTCCAAAGCCCAGTATTGTCAATAGTTCTTTTCCACTGACTTCAAGTGATTTTAATATCTGATGGAGACTCAAGTAATTTCTCTACCTTGAGGAAAAGGTCTTTGCTGTAATAAAAATTTAATTCACGGTGAACCTGGTGGAAGGAGTACTATAGCTTCAGCATGTGGTGTCCTGCAGTAACAGCAGAGGTGTGCTCTGTGGGCAATGACAGCTGATGATAAACAAGAAAGGGAAAAGGGGACATGAACTGTTGCTTTACATTAGTAGGTTTTGATCTTGTGAATTTTCCAACTTTGCTCAAGTTATTTCCAACCAGAGCATTGAAGTGAGAAAGCTAACTGAGCAGTTCTCCGCTCTTAAGTCTCTAATGAAGTTAAACCTTGTTTTAGAAAAGAAATTCCAGGCTAAGTAGTGAAGCTAAAAAAAAAAAAAACTAGAGTAAAAACGTTGCTGCATATGCAGTTGGCTGCTTGATAGACTTAGGCTTAATAACACTGTTTTATGTGCTATGTATGTATAAAATAAGATGAAGGTGAAAACTCAATGATACTGGTCTGTTTTTGCATTTATTACCATAGGGTGCCGATCAGTATTTGGTACTCTAACGTAACCAATGACAATAAAATAACTTTGACATTTTAATTTTTATTCATAATGAGAAGGCTTTGTTCATAAAACATACTTCACTCCCCAGAGAGTCATATAGTGTGGCGCGTATGCTACTTGTGATAATTTCAAATATATTTTTCAGCTATTTTTTCCCAAAATAGAAATTAAACTACTACACTGATAATTGCATAGTTTAATCAATTATTTAGTAGTTTTACTCAAAGTAAAACGAATCTGCAATATGGGACATCTTTGAGCTATGGAAAAGTATTTACATAAAACTTCACGTAAAGCTTCTGCAAGCTTTTGTTTTCCAGTGAATCTCACCAACGGCATCCTCAGTTGGATAAAGTTGCTTAACAAATGGAAAAAATGGATTCCAGTCTTTTGTTTTCCCCTTCACTTTCCAGCAGGAAAGGAAGGGAAAAAACCCAACAACCACCCTAACCAACTTGTGTCTGGATTTCTAGCAAGTAAGTGGAAGGTTCATATGTGGATGGTAACGTGTGAGAGGAGGGTGTAAAACAGAACAGAAACTAGGAGTTAATAAGCGTACCTGAAAAAGGAAACAAATTTATCCTATTTTAACTTATAACTTGTGTGAATTGTGTCAGTGGCCTATACTTTCAGAAATGAAAAATTATTTAGGTGCCCCAAGGTTTCACATCAGTGCTCTAAAATGGTTGTTCTTGTAAGGGCCAGTAAGTGGAACAGGATTCTAGAGCACTGTCAGTGATCTTTTATGTATTGGAACAATTAAAAATGCTACACAGAACTGAAGGATAGCATTTATTGGGTTAACTTTGCAATGAACTCTTCTTCCGCAGTCCTTTTTTTTTCTTTGAGGAATGAGGATCCTATTGGGATCTGCAGTTCCACTGCTTCCCAGCTCCCAAATAGATGATGAATCTTTCTCTTTATCTGCTGTTATCTTACAGAACGAATGCCATGCATTGGCATACACAGGAAACCTCAGGAAACCAAGTGATTGCTTTTATTGTTACTGCCTCAAATGGCTTTCACGAGTGTACCATTTCAGACTGTTTCCAGAAATAAAGGATTTTAAATCTTACTGTGTCCTTCTAATTTGACAAACACAAATACTGGCCTATAAAGAAAAATGTAACACTACTTTTCAGTACACAGAACCCGTAACATGGAGAAATACATTGTTTAATCTCTTGTCTTTTTTAAAAACCTTGAAAATGCTTTATCTTTCATGCTCCCAGTCTTTATTTATGTGGAAAGACTTGCTCAAGTGACTAAATTCCCTAAATAGCTACGAAGCTATTGTGATAAGAACAGGAAGTGCTCTTGACAATGTGTTTTGTAATAAATATAACCCACCAAACACTTTAGGATGCTCAGGATGCAGTTTCAATATATGATTTCATGGCTGCTGTGGTTTGCATTTTTATTTTAGCTTTCAGCTATGGATTATAAAAGGAAGGAAAAATAATAGAATTCTTAAACTGAATCTCTGTATTAAAATTTTGTGTTTAACGGTAGAAATACTGTTTATTCATATAAGATCCATTCATAAAAAAAGTATCTTAAATTATTGTTTATGGATAAACAGATTTACTAGTAACTTGTTTTTAAAGTGAAACAATGTTTTTTCCATCTATGAAGAATAATTTTTGAATGAAGGTACTCCAGTAAACGTTTTCAGCATAAAATTGCATTTTAGTAAGTTGCCAGTAGTGCCACTGTGTAAGAATGGAACTGGTAGTCCTGTGTAAAGTGCTGGTTCCTCTAAAACTGCTTAGAAAAGTGGTACACTCTTCTAATGTTTTAACAAGGTGTTCAAAAGTTTTCTTTGAAAAAGAATCATATCCAGGCACAGATTTACCTTAAAACAAAAGAAAAATACCATTAAAATATATTGAAATTAAAAGTAGGCCTGCTCCACACCCATACAAGGTGATAATCTCCTAGTAAGTTAGTTTGACCGAGATAATTTCTTTAGAAACTTTCTAGCATTTTCTCTTCTGATTAGTTTTTTAAGTGCCAGCCTGGTCCCCAAATATTGCTGTGTTCTTCCTGCAGCAAGTACTCATTAATAAAGCTTTATCTCTGCATGTGACAATTCGCTTCTTTTGACTTAAATGGGATGTTATGGGTATGAAAGGCTGGTATAACATGGACCAGTCTACTTACACGTACCACAGGAAAGAAGAGGTTTTAGTTTGCTGTAGGAGTCTTGCTTGCTGTCTAGGTGGAGCCTGAGATCTCATGCCATTCAAACAAATGAAAAAACCCTGTTCACTTCTGGCTTTTTAGTGGTTTTTACTAAGTCAGTGTGGAGATGAATTGAAAAAATAATCCAACAAAATCTTAAAATTGTCTAGAACAGTGCGAAGATCTTCTCTTGAAAGACTGTCCATGCAAGTGGCTTCAGTTAATTCAGAGATTCTCACTGCTTAGTATTTCAGAGAATAAGTTTAAAGTGACATAGGAAGAACACAGTGAAATCTGTTCTTTCCCTCTCTGCTTTCCTTACTACGGTCTGAGTCCAGTGTCTCGTGCGTTGTTGCCTATCCCAACTTATCTTCATGCTGCTTAGACCTTCAGACACAGCACATCAACCCTTTATATATGTTTATGGAGTTCAGTTTATTTTCCAACATTGTGTACAGAATCTCTTTTACCGATGGATGTGGGACATGTTCTTGTACTTTTTTCTGTGTCTGTATGCCTCTTCCAGTGAGTGCACAAAGCTTAAAAATGTTGTAGCTGTCAAGATGCGGATTGAAACCTGGATGCTTCTGCTAATTTGGGCTGGTAATGCAGTGTGGACTAAGCTGTTAATACCATGATATCGTCCAGCTCAAGTGTTATTTTGCAGTCAGATTGCTTTGCAGAAACTAGTTGTCCTTGATATTAACTCTAATATAGGTAACTTAACCTAACGCTGTTAGTAGGGAAGAGTGCACTGTGTTTGCTGATTACTATGGCGATTGCTGTATCAGGTTGTACCATGAGTGTATTTATTCTGACAGATACTTGTTTCAGTATACCATCTCCAATACTGGAACTTAGTTTTGGAAAAGGAAGGCTATTCTTAACCTTGTATTGGCAAGTATCTGAACTGTAAGCCTCAAGACTTGGATCTTGACAGCAGTTCAGCCTGCATGTGGAAACCCTCTTGAATTTGCACTTGAATGTAGACCTGTTCCCACTCAGTTACAAGCTCTCTGCTCTCTTGGGAGGTTGAATTTTAGGGATCCTGCAAGCAGGGAGTCCAGGGATGGACACAGCAGATTTGTGTACAGATGCTTTGTGTAGGGTTGCCTGATGCACACTTATGTTGGGCTCAGAGAAAGTGAAATATTGAATAGATGCTTTTGACAGTCTACCAAATGAAGGTGGAAAGTCAGTTCAGTGGGATTGAGTACAATCTCAAGATTAACTCGAAAGATCCTAGATGTGTCTTGGCATAGGCAGCACTCTAACAGTGTCAGGCAAAACCACGCTGATACGGGAGTTTGAATCCCTTCCAAAAAGCTCGCCTTTTTTTAATTCTGCCACTGTAAATGTGGAGTTCTCATTTTTTTGTAGGTACCGAGTCTAACTGTGGGTAATACCAAGGCCTTGGTTCCAGTAATATCTTCTGGCAGTGGCTTTTACAAGTCTATTATTTGTTGCGTGGATGACATCAGAGATACAGTTTTGTTGATGGCTAGTTATATCTCTCTCATTCAGGGGGGAAATAAACCACAACCCAAACCTGAGTGCATGCTTCAACCCCCAGATACCAAACCTATCGATACTGCAGGGGAGCCTTTCTAACTTGTTAATTTAACTTACAGAGAGAAAAGTGCCAAATAAGAGCAAATGTTTTAATTATAAGGAATAGTTTTCTTAGGTAAGACAATTGCTATGTTTGCAAAATGAATTTAATATGCTATGCAGTCTAGCAGAGGTTTTAATGAATGCTAAGTCTGAAAACACTGCATGAAGCAGCTATGGTTGTATTTGCATGTTTGCTCAGGGTAATTGGTAGAATTGTTTAATTAAATATTGTAAAAGGCAATAGTCTAATATACTCTGTGCAAGAAAAGTAAAACCATGAGATTCAGTAATTTATCTGATTGAACCTTTTGTATATTTAAGCAGTAAGTCTCAATAGGCTATGCATTTCTGGGTAATTTTAACTCAGCTTGGGTGCTAATGGGAAACTTCATGATACAGAAATCTGAAAAGGTTTTTACTAGATACAGACTTCAACCAAAACCCTGGTTCTGTCCGAGCTTAATCTTAGCTCTAAATACAAACTCAGATTGGGCTTTTCCCTATCTAGAATTATACCCATAAGCATAAAATACATCATATGGATCATCATTATATGAGATGTATATTATAATATACTGGTAATCAAAATGTGGTAGCTAGAAAACAACATTTCTGAACCATTACAATCACATATTTCAGATCCAACTATTTTTCCAAGGAGGAAAAAGGGTAATACGTGCATTGGAAGATCCTTTGCAATTGCTTGCTGTCCATGAAATAACTCTAAAAATCACTTATTTTAGGAAAAGTGATTGATTCATAGTCCTTTAGTGGAGCTAGTATGTAAAAAGAGGAGAAATGGACTTATAGAACTAGCCAGACAAAATTGGCTGGCCAAAGTTTCTGTACTGCATAATAGATCAATTGATACATAGTTTGACCTATTTAACTTCATTTAAAGCTTAGGAACTAAACATGTGTAAGTGACGAAATATGTGAAGAATACAAGAGGAAGGAGTTTGAAATGCTGATTCCAATCAGTTATTTAAGTGAGGACAAAAAAAAACTTATTCTAATTGAAAAGCAAAACCAGGGTGTTTGAAACCCTTTTCTCAGTTTTCTCTCTGGATGGCTTAATGACTTAATTTAAACGCAGCCTCTGATCACCTTCATGGCCCTCCTCTGGACTTGCTCCAACAGGTCCCTGTCCTTCTAAAAAGGGGGTCCCCAGAGCTGAACACAGTATTCCAGGTGGGGTCTCAGCAGAGTGGAGTAGAGGGGGAGAATCACCTCCCTCAACCTGCTGACCACACTTCTTTTGATGCAGCCCAGAATGTGGCTGGCTTTTTGGGCTGTGAGTGCACATTGCCAGCTCATGCTGAGCTTCTCATCCACTAACACCCCTAAGTCCTCCTCCTCAGGGCTGCTCTCAATCCATTCTCTGCCTAGCCTGTATTTGTGCTTGGGATTGCTCTGATCCATGTGCAGGACCTTGCACTTGGCCTTGCTGAAATTCATGAGGTTTGCACGGGCCCACCTCTCCAGCCTGTCCAGGTCCCTCTGGATGGCATCCCTTCCCTCCAGTGTGTCAACTGCTCCACACAGCTTGGTGTCGTCAGCAAACTTGCTGAGGGTGCACTCCATCCCACTATCCACGTTGCCGACAAAGATGTTGAACAGCACCAGTCCCAATACCGACCCCTGAGAAACGCCACGTGCTACTGGTTGCCACTTTGACATCGAATTCCTTATCCACTGAGTCGTCCATCCGTCAAACCCATGTCTCTTCAATTTAGAGACAAGGACGGTGTGTGGGACAGTGTCAAATGCTTTGCACAGGTCTAGGTAGACAATGTCGATTGGTCTTCCTTGATCCAACAACACTATAACACTGTCATAGAAGGCCACCAAATTAGTCAGAGATTATTTACCCTTAGTGAAGCCATGTTGGCTGTCAACAATCACTTCCTTATTTTCCATGTGCCTTAGCAGAGTTTCCAGGAGGAAACTCCAGGAGTGCTCCATGATCTTGCCAGGCACAGAGGTGAGAGTGGCCTGTAGTTCCATGGGTCTTCCTTTTTTCCCTTTTTAGAAATGGGGGTTATGTTTCCCCTTTTCCAGCCAGCGGAAACTTCACTGGACTGCCATGACTTCTCAAATATGATGGCTGGTGGCTTAGCAACTTCATCCCCTAGTTCCGTCAGGACATGCTGATGCATCTCATCAGGTCCCATGGACTTGTGCACCTTCAGGTTCCTCAGATGGTCTCGGACCTGATCTTCTCCTCCTCTTTCATTCTCCCAGTCCCTGCCTTTGGCCTTCTGCGACTTGGGTGTTGTAGCTAGAGCCCTTGCCAGTGAAGACTGAGGAAAAAAAGTCATTCTCCTTCTCAGCCTTCTCTATATCATGGGTAACCAGACCTCCCTTTTCCTTCTGCAGAGTGCCCACGTTTTCCCTAGTCTTCCTTTTATCACTGATGTACCTGTAGAACCTTTTCTCATTGCCCTTGACATTAGGCACTGTAAATGTGCCTCTCTTCTTTCACGTATTCCCACTTGAGTTTTTTTACATGGAAGCAATTGGCAGCAAGGATTGCTTTAATCAATCATTTTCTTTCTCTTTTTGACCACCTAAAGAGGGTCTTTGCTGAGGCAGTCAGTTGTTGCGCAGGTGGTTTCAGTGATGTATGCACTTGTTTTCTTGTCACTGGTGAAAGCTGTGATCCTGCATCGTAGAGGTTAATGCAGGTTGCTAAATAGTGGATGTCGGTCTTGGAGAAGCATGGGAACTTCAGTCTGTGCAATTGTGTTTCAGCTCAAATGAAGTCAAAGGCCTTAAAATGTCTGATTTAAGTTGAAGCAGGTGTTGAAATATTTCCAGTTTGGAACCCAGTTAAAGCACATGGGAACCAGCATTATTAGGGATGGAGCTAGTGTTTTACATGACAAAGACAACAGCTTTGTTGAATTTTGTAAGGATAGGGATGCAGCATTCGGGTTGTTTTAATTCCCTTATTGTTTTATTTTTGTCAAAGATTTTTCTGTATGCATTACAGCTTTTGTAACTAGCAATTTCTGATATTGTTAAGTAACATGACACAATAAATTGTTATGATAAAGTAGGTCTATTTCTCTTATTTTCAAAGGATCTCATTTTCTCATCTTCTGTAGTCCTTACATTCCTGAAACTTAATTACCTCACTATTTTTCAAGAGGTATCTAGACCATGTAGAAACAGGAATCTCAGTTCTGATGAGAGCTTTCTGGTGGCAGTGTGTTACCAGTGCACTACCTGTTAGTGTCTCTTCACCTGGAATTTAATAGTTAGTTTTAACTTGTAAAGCCGTAAGATTTTCAAATTGGTCTAAAGGAAATGCATGAAAAATAAGAGGACCTTGACATCCTATTCTATACTATTAAAAATTCCAGGTTAATGTAGGATTCTTATCACTTGCTTATATAACCACAGTTATGTGGTCTCAAAGGACCTGGAATACCCACTAGGTTTGAAGGAAAAGCCATTAATTTGGGCTTTGGCTGAAAAATTGAACTGAAAGGAGAAAAATGCAGTGACGGTATTCTGCTCATATCACTGATTAAATGATCTGTGTAGGAATGGGAAGCAAAGTTATAGTCAGTATTGTTCTTTAATTTCCTGTATCTTTATGTTGGTTAGTATATCTTAAGGCCACTCTACTGTAGTCAACTGAATAGGCTGAATCAAAATCAAGACCAAAGATTGTATCTTGCAAATCCAATGATTTGACTCTGAAATGTAATACAAACTAGTTCAGAGACAGATGCATGCCTTCTTGGTAAGGCGATTACTGAAAGCCCCATGTCAGCAACATAGGTTATACCTTCTAGAACTGGTTTTGTAGTTAATACTTGATTTCTTGGATGTTTTTGCAGAAGAAATTGCATGGATAACATAACTGGGAGTTTATCGTACTACATCAGATTTCTTTTGAGATTGAAGCTACTGTTCAGTTACAAAATGGGAGTTCTTTCTAGATTAAATGCTTTTTGAAGGCTCTGCTATTTAAGATTTACGGACTGTTTAATAACAGGTATAAGATTGTATATTTAAACGAAGAAGTGAGTGACACAAACATTTTTTGTGAAGGAGACAACCCAATCTGGTGTATCTGTCAGGCTACAAACATAAATTTTCTTTGAAACAGAATGTTTTTTTTATTAATAACTCCATCTTGTGACTGTTTTCCTAATGCATATTTAGTTTGGAAGAAGGAATAGAATGCATGCAACCTATGAGTGATTTGACAACTGCCTGGCATTATAAAGATTGTATTATTAAATTCCTTTTCCAAGAAGAGTTACTTCACATTCCAGTGGTTTCTTAATAGCCCACGGTGAGAGAGACTAGACTCTCTGCTAGGGCATCTCTGATTATAACATGGAAGTTTTAAGTTTTTATACCATCAGTAAGACACCCCTAAACATATAGGGTTATTTATCCTTTAAATTATGACTTTGGAGTGCAATTGGATGTGATGCTGTCTGATTTACAATCATCGCAGCCTGCAAGTGAATGGACGTACAAAGAATACAAAAAGGAACTAAGACGATTTAAGCATTTTGAACCGAAGGACGCATTTTCAGTATCTTTCCTATCTTCTCAGTGTAGAAAATACATTTTTCAGTACCTGGGGCAAAGGAAAGACCAGCGTAGCCCTAGGTGATTACGAATCATTTTGTTGTGTCTGTGACACTGTAAAATATATGACTATTGAGGAAGACTATTTCTTCTGTTCTGGTGACCTACAGTAGTAAATAAAGAATTGAAAAGGTTATCAAGCAGTTCCCGTTTGGAGTACTGCAGAGAAAAGAAATATATCTAAGGAAGTGTCCCTAGGAATACAGTCTGCTCAGACTCTGAGGAGTTGGAATTAAATCTGAAGCTATAGGGCTTTAGAAAGGACCTAAATGGCTGCCAGTGGTTTCTTAATAACTACACAGGGGACTGCTGGAACTGTTGAGCCCTGGCTGCCCGAGACCTCAGAGAGCTGGAGGGTGAAAGGACAAAACGAGCAGTATGGCAAATCTTGCAAAGCCCAGAGACTGCTGCTACTGATCTGGGGGGAAAGGGAAGTGCTGAGGAAAATCTGTGTCTGTCTTTGGCCTTTGTGAACAAAATGGTATGTAAAATGCATAGTGTTCCAGTGGAACACTGATACAGATAATTTCATAGTGCAGCAGTGACTTACCTGCTTTCATAGTCACCCCACAATGCAGTTCCTTTTTCTGCATTCCCCAGCCTCTGGTTCATCTGACTTAACCTGTAAGACTTTGTTTTCTTTTTGTACAGTGACTAGCACAGCGGACAGATAACATACAGTACTTTCCATAGCTTCATATGTATCAGTGATCCTTAGATGATCACTTCTTGAGTGATGAAGTGGGATGGCTGATGCAGAAATTATAGTAGTATTCATTTTACAGTTAGTGTACATGCTGATTTGGTGTGTTTAATATAGGGAACGTCACTGACCACCTCCTTTCCCTTCACTGAATTATAAAACTTAAGTATGTGGTCTGATACTTGGTGATTCTGTTAAGGGGTGGAAGATGAAATTGTTTGGGTTTTTTTTTGTATTATAGTAACTGCCATCATTCACTTGCTAGCACAGGGTATTTTAGGGAACTAAAATCCAAATTGTGAGAGAAAGGAACCAGTGTGCGCTGTCATGGCATACTTGAACAGATTGGGAACTGTACAAATGAAAGTACAAACTTGTGCTACTATTATGACTTTTTTGCAAGATCCAGCTGAATAAAAGAGCAATCGTACACAAACATACCTAGGAAAACAAACCTAGTGGACTCAATGTACTGACTACGCTACTCAGCCCAGGGCTTCTTACTTATTTTTGGGAAAAGTTTTTGGTCAAAAGATATAAAACTATGATCTTGAACTTAAGGTGACATCTGCCTAATAGGGAGGGGCTGGATAAAAAAAACACTAGAGATGGAAATGCAGACACTACTAGGCAACTTTGCACTAGGGTACCCTCTTTGAGTGGTGAGTTCTGGTAATTGTGAGGTTAGGTGTAGTGTGAAGGTACATTTTTCAATAGATTTTGCCCTTTAAATCTTCCTTATTTCAGTTCTCCTTACTTAAGTCTAAGTCCAAAGCTGCAAACTACATATTTTAACTCTGGTGTTTTCACCTTTACAAACTATGCATGTGCCTGGCTAATAGGGAATGAAAAGCAACACCACACACCTAGCCAGGAGGGTCAGAATCCTCTTGGAAATTGACACTTAATATGAAGCTGTGTGGTTCAGTTTTTGGAAGTGCTGAATAATGATGTCCCTGCCCCNTACATTGGCAATCTTTTGAATTGTAGGAACAACTCATTTTGAAAGGAAACGGAAGAGGTGCAATTAGGTTGTGAATTCAAACATGATGATTGAAGTCAGATTATCCTTTGATTTAGAACAATGCTGGAAGACATTTTAATGCAGAGTTTTGTCCACTTGTGAACAATTAGGGCTGTCAGCATAAGTGGTCAATTGAACATTTAGGTTAAACTTCATTTTTTTAGATGTTCTGTGACTGTGGCATTTGGAAATCTTCCTTTGGAATTACAGTCACAGCCATTGACTGCATAGTTGAAGTGGCAGAATCTAATTATGGCTGAAATACCCATGGCTATACGTTCTAAAAATATATCACAAACAGCTGACTCAAGAAAGGACTGATAGTGAATGGACTGGTACAAGAAAATGTTGGCAATGGAGGCAATCTTTCAGTGAACAAGTGGATCAAGCAATTAGAGCAGCCAGGATTTCTGCCTCAGCAAATAGTGTCTCTGGAAGAGACGGGAGAAGAATACATAGCAAATGAATGTGTTTGGATTTCTGCTGCTAAAAAGATTGTTCACTAGTGAAAGGGAAGAAAAATATACATGGTCCAACGCTGCCTTTGGTCAAGTACAGACAGGTCTTGCAAATTTTATCCTCTGTCAGTTCTGACATGCACACACATGTGTGTATGTATGTGTGTATATATATTTATGTGCGTGTATATGTATCTATATGCTTTTCTCCAAATACTCTGTTGCATATTGGGAAGACAGTGTTTAGACTAGTGAGCGACTCTAACCTATTCTTATAATTTAACCTCGACAAATCTATATAAAACAAATGACTTAATGTGATGACTGATAAGCTGAAATCTTGCCCTGACACATGCCCAGTATAACCTATTGATTCCTATGGTGTCTCATAGGATGCGTGTGAAGTTATCTGCATGATTCCTGTGATCTGTAATCCAGCTTTGAATTAACAGGTTTGAGCCTCTTTTGACCTTTTCTGACTTTTTTTTTCTGTATTCATTGACTTTTTTAGTGTCATTATACCACTTTTTCTAATGACAGTAAAATATCTGCTGGAGATGGGCCTAATGACCTGGAAGTCATTAGAAGAGTCTGCAAACAAAGATAGCTGCCACATCACAAACAGAACTGATATTTTATTCACATAAGCTTCTAGCTGCTGCAATAAATCTAGATCAGCTACTGTACTCATTAAGTGAAGAGATAATTAAAGCTTGTGGGAGTCTGGATTAACCATCTAGCAGAATAATACCTTTTATAAAGGAAGACAGTAAGCAGGTTTGCAAGTTTTGAGAAGGCTTTATTAAAATAAGTGTATGATACTTGAAAGATGTCCATACAACACATTTTTCTGTCTGAAAGGACTGCATATGATAGTGGGGTCTAAGGAAAAACTAGTGCAAAATAATCTGGTTCTGCGAAGTGTATCAGCTCTAGGTTCCATTGTATGTTTCTTACCTTTAGCTACATGAGACTGGTTCTGTCTTTCAGATTAACTTTGCTGTTCTGTGGTGGCTTTAAGATACCCTCGTGGTGACAAGTACATGAGATAAGGGATAGGAAATTCTGATGTGATGCTCTGAATTGGATTGGATCCACTGTCATGTCAATATATTCTCTATATTCATTCCTTTCTTCCCGATTCCTTATGGAAGGGAAACCTTCGGACTTTCTCTCTTTCCGTTTCTCTCTCTCTCCTTTTGTCATGAACCTCCTGAAGTGACAAGGTAGGAAAGATTCGCTGCAATGCAATACTGTTTTTTCCCTGCAAGCCCATTCAGTAACATTGATCATCTCGGTAAGGATGTATGAATAAATATGAAAACATTTATTAAGTACAAAAGTTAGTTGCTGGTTTAACCACTGGAGGAACTGCCTTTTTCTTCAGTAGCTGAAACTGTTACGAGTTCAAGGGTAATTCCAAGTGCGGCTCATATTACTTGCTATGAAGACATTCTGGTATAATTACTATAAAAGTATAGGACTTGCAGTGGTTTTAAATTACCCTCAAATCTCATAAAACCAGACACTTACCAGTAGAAAATGTAGTGTCAGGATTTACTAGGTGGTATGGTTAGAGAAATTTTCTTAAGTTTTGTTCTGTGAATTGGAGAGGGTTCTACTGACAGCCCAAGCAGATACTGGGGAAAATCAGGTAGCTAAAACATGGTTTCATGTTCTTCCTATTTATTTATTGGTGTTTGGAGCTGTAGTAGAACATTAATGTAATGACAGGACAAAAATACAATCACATGATTCTATTTTTTGTTGTAATGTCTCGTTGTTCCTGTTTTTTAACCTTGTCAAAATAGGTGGGTAGATCTTTGGTGAAAACTTAGTCAACTGGGTGGTAATATTCCTGAGTTCTGTTTGCATCATCAGTAAAATCTCTGTTTTACTGCAGTTTTCTCGATGCGAAGCTTCTGTTTTCAGTCTATACATGCAGACAAACGGAGGAGGTATATTGTGTCAAAAGATGAAAAGAGCTAAACAGCTGATTGCCGTTATATTATACAGCAGAAGGCCTTAAAACTCTGTGTCAAGGGCTGATTAAATACAGCAGGTAAGAATTCAGTTGCCCAAAACATTTCCTGTTAGACAGAAGCTTTAACTTTTTCAGAAGATATATTAAGTTTGCATCTACTACCTGTCAACTCTCTGGTGCATTTATCCTACTTGCCTAATAGCTTGTAGTTAGAATTTAGCCATCTGTCAGCAATTAAGGAGTAGGCACTGATTTTCATGTACTGGTCCACCTTACAATGAGAGTTGTTTGCTGGGGCTTTCTCTGTTTAATGGCAAAGACAAAGGGAAGTAGGAAATCAATCATGCTTTTCACTGGATCAATAACCGGTGTAATGTGGGCTTTAGTATAAAAAACAGCAACAAAACTAAACATTGTCAGTGTGCAGTACATCATTGTGGCATGCTGCACAGGTGTAAAGGTGATGATTTAAGTTCCATTTGGCAGATAACTACTGTCGCAAATAGTTGAATAAGATTTCATTCTTGTAAAACATTTAGAGGCGTGATTTGTTAACTGTGATTTTCTAAATGTAATGTGCTTTAGAAGTGGGGAATATAAATATTTTTCAAAAATTACATTTCACCTGAACAGCTTGCATGGGAGTTTGATCAGTAGGAGGCAAGATGATTTTTTTTGGTGTCACTCTTTCTTTTGCTGGAGAGAGTTTAACACAAATGAAAGGAACAAGATTGATAGCAATGAGGAGTGTAATTTCCTTCCAAAAAAAATCCCCCAGCCCACCCAAGCAGTGGCAGTGCAGGTTTCCCTTCTGGAACGGTGTGTTAGCGCTTCACTGTTTGCCAGAGACTCCTCTCCTGCTAGTATTCGTATCAACTCTATTTAGGGCTGTCCAGATGATGTAACATGAACCTGTAAGTGATGACCATGAGTAACAGTATTGATTTGATGATTTGGCTCGTTGGAGAAATTATTTAATTCTCATCTGCCTGTTCAACTATTTGGATCAGCACAACTCCGTCTGTGCTGTATTCTCCCTTTATTAGTGTACCTCAGTGCTTGATCTTCAGTGAGGAAGGAGAGACATCTGTTTAATGTGGACAAAGAGGATAACTATTCCTAAGATAAAGTTTTTGCTCTGCTCTGATGTGGCTTCTCCAAGCGTTCTGGTGTTCCAAAGGGTCTGTCTGGTTCAGCATTGTCCACTGGTAGGAAGTGCCTCTTCTATGGGAAAATCCTCAGGTGCCATGCTCAGTCTTTCCCTTCAGTGCACAAATATTATAGGAAGAAAAAGGGGTTTGATTGAAGTGTAAGTGTGTGTGTGTGTGTGTGTGTGACAGCTGACTCTTACTGCAGTTAGATGTAACTTAATGTGTTAAACCTGCTTCAGGTCATATTCTGGCTGTTGATGGGTAGTTGATGGTTAAGACATATTAGGTACAGGAAAAGTTGAAATAAGTGGAGCTACTACTAGAACTTTTTGTCATTGAAGATGTTCTCAGCGTATTTCTTAGCATCTTGTCTGCTCTGTTAAAAAAAAAAACAACAAACAAACAAGTAAAAACCCCAAAACAACCCAAAGAACCAAAACAACAACCAGACAAAAACCCAACAACAAAACTGAAAGCACTGTAGTGTATTTCTGAAATTACTGTGTTCCTGTTTAGTTGTGAATCTTCATTTAGAGCTGTGGATTCGTTCTGTGTGTTTGGTTACAGAGTTGCTTTAGTGTAAACAATGATAACACTTCTAGGTCAATGCAGAATAACTTTGCTGTGTGTGATCTTTAGGTTCGTGCATTTACCTGTTACTTGCTTTGTGACAAACTTAAAAGAAGCTGTAAAAGCAACAAAAAGTTTTCTCTCATTTAGTGATACATTCTATGAATTACAGACAAATTTGCAAACTCCATATCCTCCATTTCAAGATAAGGATGTGATGTCAGTGTTTAAACATATCTTTACAGGCAGATTTGTGCATCCTTTTTCTTTGCAGCCTGCTGGGAAAGCTGGAATATTTAGAGAATTAACTCTTTAGGAAAACAGCCCGCTTACTAACAGGTTTAAACGCTCTTCCCTTAAGTAGTTGGAGCTGATAGCAGAAAAGAAATGTATGTAAAATTGAAGAGGAAAAAGCTGTATTAAAGAAAGTGGTTATTCAAGATTAGCTTTTCTTCTCCAATATGAGTACATGAAAGTGGGAAGATGCAGTAAAGTACAAGATAAATTTGCAGCAGCTGTCTGCCAGAAGTTCAGAAGATGCAGGACATAGCATCAGTCTCTGCAGAAACTCCGCTTGTGAAGTTGGGGAATCCATTCATCTGAGCTGTCTTTGATAAAGGGATTTACTTTTGCAGAGGCTTACACAAAGAGCAATCAGCATACCTGTATATACCAAAAATCCACCAGGGTGGAGTGGGGGAGAAAGGGTGGAGTTATTCTTTTTTCTGGATGATGCCTTATGCACAATGGGCTACAGCTACCATTCATTTACATTCCTACTGCATGAAGCTGTGATTCATACCCCTGGGAGTGGAGCAGCCTCTCCTCCTTGGTCTGTGCGCACTCTTTGCTGTGGCAGGCTCTCAGAGAAATGGCCTCTACATAGGCCTCATGCTGTTCGCTTGTCACTGGCCGACTATGCCTTGGCAGACTGCAGAGCTAGTGAAAGAAAGGTAGATAGAGAACAGGGCTGCTCGGAATGCTCTTGCACACATCCTGATGTGTATAATGGGATTACTTGAGTTTAAGTAGCCTGTGTGATGGTAGTATATTCTACCTCCCAAGACACAGACAGGGTCTTCCATTTGGCATTGAATTTGGACCGATAGACTTCCTCCTGTTGTTAAAACAAACATGCACAATGAGAAAGCATTTTTAACACGTTGGCTCTAAGGGTACTTTCTCGTTTTAAATCTAGGCAAGGTTTCTCTTAGTAATAGAATGCATTAGAATGAGAGACACTCTTAAAGAGTTACCACAATAAGGAAATCTCTGGCGCTGTGTAGAATTGGAGTCTGGATTGCAGGTCAGACAGAACTGGGACCGGGTGGTTTCTAAAGCATTAGAGTGTGAGACAGGCTTTGATTCCTCGCTAATCAGAACTAGCTAACAGGCTCTCTGTTCTTCCCTGGGGAAGACAGCTTGTGTGTTCTGGGTAAACGAAAGCCTAAGATAAGCCTTAGTTAAGAACTAACTTCCAAAACAGCTAAATTTAAAACTATGGATTTTTTATCATGAAAATATTGATGTGTTATATTGCTTTGGGCAATTGCTTCTTAGAGAGGATTTGACTCTTTCAAAGGTATTCCTAAAAATAAAATGATCTAAGCTCTTCAAAGTAAAACTGATTGTTCTTCTTATTATGTGTATTTCTTAAGCAGCATTTTTTCTTGTAACTGAAAAAAAATATATTCTTACTCATTCAGTGAACAGGCACACAATGTTGCTGTACTAATGCTATACTCCTGCCTCACTTGGGTAGTAGTGGGTATAGGCACTTAGGAGAAAGTCTATGTATATTAAGTATAGGTATTTAGAGACATTAACTTCTTGTAGTGGTCCCAGATTCCACAGGCTGTGATACAGAGAAGTTCACTGGTCCCACGAAAAAGAAATGTATTTTTTAAATACAAAGGGTGCATCACCAGTAGGTAGCATCTGGGAAAACCTAAATTTCATGTGGTAGAATGCAGACCCTAAAAATATTGAGCTCTTGTGAATCCATAATAGATTGCCTTTTCTGTACTGCACTATTTGTCTTCTGCATATTTTGCATAAGTCATATAAGTAAAGCAATTGCAGAAGAGACTAGATAGAAGGCAGTGTATCTTGAAGCAGTGTTAACCCTTGAGGGGCTGTGCAGTATGTTCAGCCTTACAGGGGAAAAAACCCAAGAGATTGCCATAATGGAGAGCGGTTGTCTGAAAGAATGACACTGTGTCAGTGTTGTCTGAAATCCAGTTAAGTGCAATCTCTTCTGTGTACTTAAAGAGGCACCTTTGGAAAGAATCTGAGTGGGACTGGATAAGGAGACAAACCTAGATGCCATGTAAGTCCCACACTTTTCCCGTCTGCTGCACCAGCTGGTTATCTCTGGGGCTGCAAAGGTCCTTAGCCAACACAATCTTCAGAGAACTTTTGTGAAATTCTGGTAGTCTGAATAATGGCCTAAATGCCAATCTTTATTTTAACGGCACAGGAGAAAGCTGACAGACACATCTGCCATTTGTTCAAATAGTTTTCACATGCTTCTACTTTAATACATGATACCATCTGTTGAGCTTTACTGCAAATGGAGTTCAGTTCTTCAGTCTACCCACAAAGCTAATTATGAATGTGAGGATTGTAGAGGTTACCTTTTAAAAATACTGCCAGCATTACTGGAAAAAAATACATCTGCAGTTCTTATTTGTGTGAATTATTTAACAGATGGCAAAAATGCGTTTCAGTTATTACAGCTATCCCTACTGTGGAGGAGAGCGGTGTTTATGTAGGGCTAGATTCTAGTGTTGACAGCATACAGTACTGTTTGGCATGCTCAAATGTGATGGGGTCTGATCCACAATTCTTTCTTCTGATTATTTATTTGATATTACCTATGTTAAAGTGGTCTGCAAAGCCAAGGGGCTTCGTTGTTTTAATGAGGGCTAAATTGCATCAGGTGACTTAGAGGGTGTGGGACATTTTCACAAAGAGAACTGCCAAGGATAAGGTGATGCACTGCAACCTGTTGACCCATCTAAATCCTGAGACTGCGAAGACTGAATTGGTTAGTCAGACTCCTTCATTGAAATTAGTCTTAGTGTGATTAAAAAAACCCACAAAACTAACAAGATACCCCCATGCCTTAATAAAATTCCTGCTCTTCTCCTCTGAATAATTTTTGTCTTGCTGGATGAGTTTCTGTAAAGTTGGTTTCAGGTGAAGTGGCCACAGTTTGAAGGTTTACTGAAGCATCTTAATTTTTATTGCCACCATGCTTCCTCCTCTACCCAATCTAATCACTATTGTTTAAGCTCTAACCCAGCTATTATGTGTCTGAGGTTGACATGAGAGCTGGGAAGAAGAGAGCAGACTGTCAAAACCAGCTGTCAGCACAGATAGGAAGAGTGTGAAATGGAAGTAATGACTGGAATATCCACAGCATCTGTTCAGAGATTTTGGAGAATTTGACCAGTTGGCATCCTCCCAGCCCTAGCTGAGTGACAACATTTAATATCAGTCAGATACCTTTGTCTTTCATCTGTACGCATGATACAATGTCAGGTGCTGGTACACTGGAGAAAAAAGCTTTAAAATTATGGAGGAGGATTTAAACCTGACAGTTGAGCCAACGGGTGATTGGTAATGACAGTAGTTACTGTATTCTGAGGGCAAGAATAGTTGAGTCGATATTTAACTTGGGCCCTTGAAGACTAAGAGTTTTATCTCTAGTATAGCGTATTTGCAAACAGACAAGCAAATAAGGTCAGCAGATGAACTGTATCACTATATGTCACTGCTAAGTAACCTATTCCTAACAATGAGAGACTTTAGACAAACAGGACACGTGTTTTCTGGAAGAATTTGAAGTTTTGCAAAACAATCTGGAAAATGTAAAATATTTGGGATTGTAAAGCTCAACTATGAGAATGTTTGTAAGCCAAATTCATTTCCACCACTTGTCTGTCATTTCCAGCCTTTGGTAAGGCTGGAAGAAATTATTATTATGAAAGGCTTGAAGAAATTATCACAAGCTGCCTGATGCTGCATTCAGTCTCTTCTAGAGTCCTGGTTTGGGATTTACGTCTAGTCCTTTGTAGTTCATCTGCTGCATTGCCTTTGATTGTGCTTTTATGTCTTCCTGCTAATGTGTAAGCTCCCAATCCTTCTTTTACTACATTTCTTCTTTCTGTTCTGTCATTTAATCTGTCCTTTTTGACACTTTTCTATTATCTACTCAGTAATCCTTTCCTCTCCTTCAGCATCAATTTATAAACAAACTTTATTCTCTGTAAATATTCTTTATATTTTATGCTGTAAGGTCTCAGTATGGAATTATTCTACACCAATTCATTCTGTCTTTGGATGTTGACCTTTATGAGAATTTTCTTCTCCGTTGCTGCCTGGTTTAGCTTCCTTAGCAATAGCATAAAGCAGCCTTAATGTTGATGAAGCACAAGTGTCTTTGCTCATTTTGTCATCTGAATCAGTTGTGAAAACTTAGAAGACAATTTTCATCAATGTCAACAAGCTCTGTTCCATTCTTCTTACTGTGGAGGAATGAGTGTTAAGGAAAGTGGATGTAAGGTGCAGGGGGGAGGTGCATGGAGATTTAAGTTGTATAACCTGTGCACCTTGACGAGTCTCAACAGTATGTGGAAAGTGTTCTTTGCAAGATTCTTCTGAATAGTGACCAATTCTGTGTCCTTTAGCGTATGCAGTTTTTCACAGTTTACATCTACTGCTATAATCCAAGGACTGGTAATAAAAAATAAGATCTTGATATAAGATACGGGAGATATTTTAGTACTTTTAAACTATTCTTAAAGATATTTCTATCAATGGTCATACTTGCCTTCAAAACCACACATCTTGGGCCTCAAGGATAATAAAACATACATTTTTTCACTCCTGTGTATATGTGTTTTCTGCTTCAAATGATTTGTCAGGTTTTTGGGTTTTTGGGTTTGTTTTTTTTTTTTGGAAAACAAACTTTCTGCTTGGCAAAATGATTGCTTCATGCCTCACAGCTATTCTTGGGTATCAGGAAGGAATCTAGCTGGAATTAATCTGATTCCACTGACATCTTGCTGACAGACGCATCAAAAGGGCTGGAAAAGATGTCACAATCTTTGGTTATGTAAATATCTGGATCAAGATTGCTCTGAGGCAAGCTTCAGAGCAGATGATAATGTAGCCCTTCTATACTACATCAACAATCGTTTTGACAGATGAATTTGAATACTAATATTTCATGAATAACATTTTGGGGAGGAGGAGATGTTGTACGGAGTATGGAAACTTACCACCAAAATACATCTTCATATCAGTAAACTATAAGCATTTTTCAGCTCTCTTTAACAATTTGTTAAGGAAAAGCAAATCTCTTCTGTCATTCCTTCTTTTGTTCGTAGCCACTTCCCCAGTCCCCCACTGTTTAGAAACTGTACAAAAAGCAGAGAGAAGAATGGCCTAAATTTGGAGTGTGACTTAGCAACATCTTGGCACTGCTGATATCTGGATGACACTTCTTCAAATATTCAAGTCTCTGCTGGTTTGGGCATTATTCTGAGGGCAATATTCAGCTACTGAAGGATGTCTTGTGTTACTTCACAGCAAGTCCTTGACACTGCCAATCCTTCTCTTCATTGTAAAGGGTGATATTTTTTTTTTTTTTTTCATGCTGCAATACCTTAACAGGGAATACTTGAGGGGTCCTCAGAAATATATTAAGAATAAGTTTTAGTCTACTGAAAATTGGATACTAGACAGTGATCTTACATGGCTTTGGCCATGGAGGTGAAGCATGGTCAAGAGTGAGGGAAGTCTGTGGGATGTTAGCAGTGTAGTGCAGTGAGGAAGCGTCTGCTTCTGGGCTCATTCTTGCTGCTGCATGTTTCAGTGATGTTCCCAGACAGGCAACACAGAATATCCTTCCTGCTTGCTATAGCTGCCCAGCTTTTCCCTCCTTGGCTAGTGCTTTGTGTTAGTCTGGTTGTATGGACTAAATGCCCTTTAGTAGCTGAGCATGCTGTCAGCGAGCAGTTTCTCTTCAGCATCTTCTGAAGGGGAATCCCTGTTACAATGCTGTAAGACCAAGTGTCATACAAACCAAAGTGTTCTCAGCAGAACAGCTGAGGGGTTTACTTCCAAGGTGCACTGCTGATTCAAACTACAGTGCTAATGTAGACACCTTTCTTGTTCTTCTAGAGGTAAAATCATTCTGCAGTCCTACCTGATGAACTGAACATCAGCTTGGGACA
The DNA here is from genome assembly GCA_013398815.1 of Ibidorhyncha struthersii. NCBI lineage: Eukaryota > Metazoa > Chordata > Aves > Charadriiformes > Charadriidae > Ibidorhyncha > Ibidorhyncha struthersii. Next base: position 113,121 of record VZSZ01007630.1, read on the forward strand.
TGTTTGCTAGGGAGGTCTGTCTTTGTGGTTTGTTTTTTTTTTTTTTTTGGTAGCTGAGACATGATTTCTCTTTAATCAAATTGCCTCTGAAGCTGACTGTGAAACACTTTAAAAGAACAGCCTGGAAGGTCTTCCAGCTCTTCTGATTCTGCCACTGGGATGTAATGAATGATAAAGCATTTTAATAAGCAACTTGCAGCTGTGCATCTCCACTTAAGCCGTTAATGCTCATTCTTGATATCCAGGCTAGTTACAAAACTTGGCTTTACCCAGCTGTTCTAGTGAGGTAAGTTCTTTATATACTAGAATCTCAGTGGGGGAAAAAAAAAGGACATTAGTATTCCCCTATGCTGAATTCAGAATCTACTAGAATGCCTAATTTTTATCAAGAGTACCATTACTTTTTATTTTCAGAGGTTTCTTTATGTAGCACTTGAGATCTCAGATTTGCTGAGGGGCAAAAGAAGTTAAACTTGCACTTTTACTTTTTATTTTTGTCATCCAATCCTTCTAGTCGTTGATGCAGGTGACACCACTGGGACCTACTGAACAAACCAGGATAAATGATGGCTATTTACAAATAAGTGAAAGTGAGTGCTTACCTGTTTGGGAGATAAGTCACCTTGGATGCCATCTGTTGTTCTCAAAGGAATGTCTGCTATTTATTCCTACAGCAACTGCATTTTGTGCCTCTGAGAGGTCTTTAAAATCATATCAATAAAGCTGCTTTGTTGTCAGTCTGTAAAGCATCAGAGAGGTCACTGCCCTGATAATACCTCCTGCCTTTTAGTGCTCATCCAGTCATCCTTTTAAACAACAAATGAGGTTGGCTACCTTGCAGGCAAACGTAAAGGGATGTTTTAATTGAGATAGGACTGAGGTTTTTACCCCTATTTTTAAATAAAATTTGTTATTGATATATCAAAATAGGCCATGCGATATTTGGTAAAAAGACAACAGCTTCTCCCCATGGTGCACTTTTTGTTACTGGTTTTCTACATACGTGTGTTTTGCTTGCAGGTCTAATGTTCATGCCCTCTAGCAGCAGGAACATGCAGAGAGGATGTCAAATCTCTTGCTGCCAAATGATAATGGAGATTTTCTTTAGCTCAGGAGGGAGATCTTTGAGGATCTGAATGCCTTCTCTTGAAGTCGGACCGGGGCAGATTTCAGAGAGAGGGGCTGCATCTGACACCAAAGGTGTGTTATTTTTAGATGTCAGTGTATATCCCACCTCTGTAATGATGATTTCCCTGGGGGGATCTGAACCCATGCATCGCTCCACATTTGAACAAATCTACTGTTTTACAGAAGCCTGAGTTTTATGAAAACCTGCCTCTTTCTGCCACTTCCTTTCTGGGAGAAAAAGACAAGACCTCCAGCAACCCCCCCCGCCCTCCCTATCTTCTGGTTAGCAGGGCATGACAGTAAGTGTCGGTGGTGTGTCAGATCACTGGTGAAGTAATGATAATGTGAAAAAAATTTAAAATGTTGTGATTGTCAGACTGTGCTCAGATCTCCTTTGCTGGCATCTAAACTGGAATCTGAACACTGTGCTCCACCAGTATAATGACAGTGTTTCTGTATGCATTAATAAGAAGTTCCAGATACACATTTTGATGTAAGCTTGGATTTTTGTTTTTAGAAGACAATAGCCTACTTGTTCACGTGAGTTTTTTTTTGTTTTGTTTTTATTTTCTTAATGTGATTTTTTTGATAGCAGCATGTCCAGCCTGAACTGCTGTTTTATTTGCTACAAAAAGCAAACCCCTTTTTTAATTATATAAGTGTCTGGTCTACTCCTATGAATCAAACCAATTGACAGCATGTGGATATCTTGCAGTGGGTACAACAAAGAGCCAAAGGTTTTATTTTTAGAAAACAAATATGATCTAGAAGAAAGTATTTTGAACACTGAGGTACTAGCCTCTGTGTTTTATGTAAAAACCGAGGCCACAACAGTAAATGGAGAGGGCGGTAAGGGGATTCTGTCTTCCTGACCAAGGCCTGGATCTTTAAGAATCTCCTCTCCACTTACCAGGACGCCTAACTTTAGCACCTCAAGGAAGCGCCTAATGTGGCAGCATTTGCTTTCTATCATCTTTCCTCCATGTGTGCTGTTGCAGACCATGGTAAGCAGGTAGAGCACATGCTGGAACTGGGTGTGTATACCATAGCTCTCTGGGACTCCATGCAGGGCTTTGAGGAAAAGGAGCAGGGATGGGCAGGTACGTTACATGGAAGCCATCCATTCTTCCCTGGGGAACATGAATTTTCTAGCTGAGGGGAAAAGGTCTGAAGTACCAGAGGTGGGAGTGGGAAGAGGAAAGAAATTCAATTGCCTTGCAGAGACCTGAGGAAGATCTTAAATGTATAGGCCTCTCCACAGTCATAGACTGTGTGGATTAGTAACTTGCCTCTACTTAATAAGGCAGTGTAGTTTACACATTCTATAAATTCTTCTATTTAAATAGTAATTGCTTTTTGATGAGAGCAAATGTCCAGAATTTGCCTTCCTATAGGGCCTTTCTTTAGAAGGAGAAAATAGTTAACTGAATCCCCTCTCTATGAAATCCTGCTTGTTTACAAAGAAAGACAAAAAGATGTAGCCCCGACATGGCAGGGTTGAAGAGTTTCATTCTTGTTTCAGGACCTTTTTAGCTATCTCCTGTTTCATTCAGGGCCATTTTTTTGGTCCTGCTTCAGTCTGGCTAGTTTACGTCCTTGCCACCTTTCTCTGCCTGCTTCCTTCCACACAAAGCCTTCTAAGAGGACATGCTGGGTGAGCATGTGCATGTTCTGCTTGTTTGGGTGGAGATCCCTCTTTAGTTACCAGCTTCTGTAAAGAAGCTTAACTAGGCTGGACAAATGCTAGCAAGTCTGCTCCCCTCCTTCAGTTTCAAGCTTCAGTCAGTTAAATCTGTGTTCAAGTCTGTCTTGGCTGCACTGATGTTGGTAATGTTGATATTTTCACTTATTTAACTTAGGTGGTGTTTTATGTTTGTAATTGTAACGTTTCTGTTTTTTTTCCACTAACCATTTTGTGAAAGTTTTCATTTGCTGAGGGAACTGAAAAGCACTTACTGGACCTGCTGGTTGTAGAACTGCATCAGATTCCTGATTTCTGCAGGAGCTAGCTGCCTAAGTTAAAAGTGTCTAAAAATAGCGTTTGGATTATTTTTACATATTTCATCAACACTTGAAAATATAATGCTTTCTACATCTTTTATTTGTAGTAAATTTACTCTTAGTTGCCACTGTCACAATTAAAGGAAGAAACTGAAATGCTAATTGAGTTTGGAATATATCCTCAGCCAGTTCTTGTCAACTTAATTTATCAACATCTACATGTGTTATAAAATCACTGTTAAGTACTGGATATCCAGCCGAGTATGGGTTTTATTTTAATGAACTATAGTGTGTGTAAAATGAACAAGCAATTATTATATATTCAGCTATTTCCTATTTAAATTAAAGTTGTTAAGCCACTGGGAATAAAACCTGGGTATTTACATAGGCAATTATAAGATTGAAAAGGTTTTGACACTTCCTGGGACTTTATGGAATTTGTTATGGTTTGTTTCTTTAATCTGCTTTCTATATCTTTTTCCTTCTCCCTTCCTAGTAGCAATTGTGACTAATTACTTGCGCAAAATGATCAGTGAGCAAATCAATCTTCTCCAAAGAGTCTCAAAAGTCATTTTATTGTCATCGTGTTGAAGATGTTAGAGCAAAAGCTTGTGGGAGAAAAATGGGACGAAAAGATACTGTTGTGCTTTGCCTTTTCTTTGGGCCATCTAATTGCTAAAAGGGAAAGGGACATTCTTGTATCTCCAGCGGCAGTGATGCCAGGGTGCCACATCTGTCTTGCAACCCCGGCGTTGCTGCTCTGCAGGGATGGGGAGATGCCGCAGAGATGGGTGGGAGCTGTTTCCTGGTGTTTTCTAGGACTTCATCCCCTGAGAGATTTCTTCCCATAAACCACACTAGCCTTGGAGAACAGGAGAAACCTCTTTTCATGCTGCTGTGCCTGACACTCAGCAGGGAGAATGCGGGATGTTTTGGAATCTTCTCTCTTCATCTCTTCTTAGTTCATGTGCGAGTCTTATGAGAGGATACGTTTGCATTTTACCTATTTCCGTTTTCGGCCTCAAGTTAAACATTGACGTCTTTCATTGCAACAGTCAGAAACCAAAGAGCGACTGGAGTTTCTGTTCTGGGCTGATGTAAAATGCTTCACTCTACTCATTTTTGACTGTTGAGCATCCTTTGGAAGATTATTTGACTAAACTGTTGAACTATTGGGGAAAAAGTTCTTCATAACTTCAGTTTGGCTGAAGCTCTCGGTGCAGCCCACACAATGCTGCATTTCCTCAGCTTGGTTTTAACTTCCCTCGTTTTGCCTTTGCTTCTTCAAATATATTGACTCCATAGAGCAGTTTAACAAGATGTTTTGCATGTTGTGAGCACTTCGGCACTGTTTTTTCCTTTCAGTGCAGTACCTTGATGTGTGTAAACAGGTGTTGATAAATATTTAGTTGAGTAAGTAGAAAAATAAAAATAGGTGAATATTTCAGCAGAGAATGGTCACTGCTGCAACCTACAGTTTATTTTTGGAAAGGAGCTGGAAAAAAAGAGGAGATTTGGTCATTTGGAACAGTGCTAGATATCTAGCTAACCCATGTTGCAGCCAGAATATACAAGAGTTTACTGTTACCTAAAATGCAAGTTTATGCTTTTATGCTCTTTTTAGTTTTATTCTGTCTGAAAATTTTCAAGGAAGAGTTACCTAAGAAAAATCTCATTAGTCTTGTAAATAAAAAGATGAAATTGACCCAAGTCAGACTTCCTTTAGCAAAGCAGAGAGGATTACATTGCCTCACATTAATCTTAAGTCAGCATTGATGTGATCTCATGCTAAATTAAAGTCAGACATCTCGAGATCTTACCTTCATTAACTGGAAGAAAGGTCATTTTGAGTAGCACATTCCAGTGCAGAAGATAAAGGAAGGAAGCAGCCCATCAGAGATGGAAAAGATTTAAAGTCTTTAGAATATGTCTCATTAAATTATTTTGTTTCAAACTCAGATTGTAATCAGATATTGACCTTTACAATAAGAGAATAGGCTCACTGACATTCTCTGATAGGGATAAAAAGTCTAGTCTTGCAGTGCAGCAGTTGTACAGTTTATCTGGGTAATTGATACCATGGCAAGTCAATAAATTAATCCTGCTATTAAAAAAAAATCAGCAGAATTTATCAGATAAAAACTAGATCTTAATAGATGGTAATGTTCTTCAATAATTAATAAGTTTTGCATTTATTGCACCTCTTGAGCAGAGGACTTCTAGAATGATTTACGACTTGCTCCTGTTCCTATAGATCAATGAAAGTTTTGCGGTAATGCTCCAGAGCAGATTCTTAACTATGCATTGCTGTAGAGAAGCCTGTTTTCAGGCACAGAAAACCTTCAGCTTGTCATTATTTCCCTTATTTGTTTGTTGTGGTTTTTGGTTTCTTTTTTTGCGTGTGTGTTTTTTTTTTTAATTTGGTGTATTTTAAAGTAGTTTATTTGTAGTAAATTTGCTATGCTAAAATGTTGATCTGAGTTGTATCCTTAAATGGAAGGTGTGACGCTTCATATCTAAGTTATTGATTTGAACTTGATTTGAATTGGCATGGCTCTTAATGTTCATTAGCTTATCCAGCAGTAATAGATTATTTCTAATTCTTTTGACGTGTAAAATGCCAAGTCAGCTATTAAAAATACTTAATATCAGAGTTTTTAGAATGAAGTTGATCAGTGGCTGCTGTATCTAACATTCCTTCCCAGATAGCTTATTCTGTATTGCAACACCGATCCTTTAATCTTTAAATAATCACCTCAAACAGTTGGTGTGAATTTTGGGGAAAATTCAAGGGAGGCTTTGTTACCTGCTGTTTAAATAAATATTGAAGACTTTGCTACTAGTGCTGTTGCTTTTCATCAGTCATAAACGCACTTTTAAGTAACAGAGCACAGTTCCTGGCAATAACTATACTAAGACTATAAAGAACAAAGACAAATATGCCACGCTTCTTTTACGGTTTTAGTTCACATAAGAAAGTGTCCTCTAAGTTAAAACCCGAAGGAGAGAGGTGTCGTTGCCTTCCTATCAGTGATCTGTTCTTAAGCCCTCCTATCTTCATTGACTATCCCTAGGTCTAATATTTTAATATTTGAGGAAGAAGGGTTCTGCATTCATGAATTTAATTAACCGTGATCTCCCCCAGAGAAGGCCTTCAGCCTTCTTGTCTCCAAGTCCTAGCATTTTTAGTTCCTCCTGGTAAGGCAGATGTTCCGTTTCCTTGATAACTTCTAAGTGCTAAGTCATAAGCTCATTCCTGAGCATTAAAACAGAAAAATCTTACTCATTTTCATCCAGTTGGTGTAGTCTGCTTTTATGTTATGAGTAATTTATTTCACTGTTGTGCTCAACTTATTGCTGTTTAGATGTATTGCTTCTCTGTGTAAATATTTGGATTATGAGAGCCTGTGCTTGTGGTGACAATTCCACTGGATTCAAAAGCAGGGTTTTTAAACTATACTTACTAGAGATAGAAGTTAAAAGTATGTCTCAAAGTGAAGCTTTTCTGGAAAAACACATTTGCAAGTGGCATTTAATGTGGCCAACAGTAAATTGATTTCCGTGTTCAACTGCTTAATCAGCAAATGTAAGAATTATTAATTGTGGAAATAAATTGCCTGGGAAGGCTCTGCGTTCACTGAAGGTTTCTATAAGCAAGTTAAGCATTTGTATTTCTGCCTCGTATTTAGATGCAAGTTCTCTGTCATGTCTGTCACATGTGCAACCATTTAGGTGTTTTGCTAGCTGGCACAATATGCAAATAATTTAATTTTTATTTGTTTGTTTTTAAGACCTGGCTTTTTCTCTTTAAGGTTTGATTTTTTGCTGTGTTCTGGGTTCTGATTTATGAGGCGACCATTTCATGTAATTCTGGCATTATAAAGAGATCCTAAAACAAGTAAATATGAAATGCTAGCTTTTAAGAGTTTTTCACAGTGACAGACTGATGTTTAAAAAAACTCACCCTTCAGCATAAATTAGCATAAGCATACATATCAGAGGGGATACTTTTGGGGATGTAAACTTAAGAGGCATTTTTGTGTCTGCATAACCCAGGTGTAGCTCCTTCCTTATGCACAAACTTGTAACAGAATTGCTCCTATTTCCTAGGTTTGTATTGTGAATATCAATATCCAAATTAACAGTCCTTTCCAAAGACAAGTAAGAGAAACACTGGTTTTGAACCAGATTTCAGAATCAAAGCAGTGTTTCTGAGGAAAGTGCTTCAGCGTTGCATGGTGTTTTGTAAGGTAATGTCAATTATCACTAAACATTGTCTCCTTGGTTTTTTTTGACAGTGACCTTGCATAACTGTAGTTGATGATAAATACTAATATTGATGGGAGAAGCCACCTACGGTTTCCTCTTCTCTCTTCTTTAGTATCAATTACTGGCTTTGGGATTAAGACAAGTTATCAGAAAAACTCGTCTGTCTTGGGCAGTGAATTATATCACAGCAGGGTTGCATTTCAGAGAGACAATGTGAAGGGACATAGTCTGATTGGTTTTGCTCTGGGGCCATAGACCAATTCTCATAAGAACTTCTTTCTTTAGAAATTTAGTTTATTCTGACCATATAAAATTCCTCATAGCAGTCCTTTCAACTATCTAAGGGAAAAAGTGGCATTCTCTTTTTTCATACATGGAGATCAATGTTAAAAGTGGCTGAATAATCTGTTCTTACAACCTCGTACTGTCTATAGGCAAAGGAGTATTTGCTTTCAGAGCCCCATCTTCTTGCTATCATTTATTGTCCCAGCGCTGAAGCTGTTTTGCTTTTGTCTGAACAATCTGATGTGATCTAATCTGTTCTGTCTTCTTATATTGAGATTAACAAGCCGTATACCTTCAGGCATAGGCCAGATCTACAGCAGCAGAGCACAAATGAACTTGAACATGAGGTCAATCAACTGCACAAAATACATCACACAGTTATTCCAAGGCTCGTGCTGTGTCTATAATTGCCCCTTGTTCTGTCGTTAGAGCTCTCCTACAAGTCATTATTTTGAGTCAGCAGAGCTGCAGGGAACAGTCAGCCTGATGGGTAGTGTAGTGCTGAATAGATAATATAAATATCTCCCAGCACAGAAATACAAGAAGCAGGTATTTAGATTAAACCTAATAAAATGTGTGGTTGTTAATCCCTTTTTGACTCTAAATTAAAACAGTCCTCACAAAACTTTCGGTAAGACTACTTCTTCATTTGACCCCCTTGAAATGGTGATTTTTTTTTTCACGAACAGGGTTTCTCAAAATATAAATGGAAAAGTAGGCAGCAATTGTGCTATGAGTTTATGAAAACCTTATTGAAATAAGTCTTGAGCCACGGAACTGCTGTCTTTAGAAGGATGGCTCTGTTTTTTTTACATAACTCTTAAAATTTTAAGTCAACTGAATATGTAATTAGGAAAAAAGTATTAGTGTTGTCCAGTATAACAGATGATGGAAGTCCATTCATTTCTGAACCCAACCCAGTTTTAACCTGTAGCGTCTAAACATCATGTGGAGTAGTTAGCTGCTGTTCTGATCATTCTTACTCTGCTGGGGCGTCTGTAGAGCACTTTGCAAACATGTTCCTTGCAAGCGTTGATTCTCCCAGCTAGTTCCATATTTAGGGTCACCCCTCAGGCTTCCTGAAGGAAGTACCTTCCCATCAGTGCATCCCAATGCATACACTCAAACTGACAGACCTTACTTTCCAGAGCGTATGTGCACCTGAACATAGCTGTTGGGTGAGTGTGTTTGCGTAGGCAGTCTTCAGACAGCCCACAAGCAGTTCACAGACTGTCTGTACCAGGGTCATGTGAGCAGGTCCTGGACAGATGAGTGATGTTATATAGGCACAAATTTTGATTTCAAGTACAAATGCAAAGCAATTATTGGTGAGTGAAAGAAGATAGATGGACAAAGTAATCCAAAGCAGCTGAGCAATTTAAGAACTCAAGAGAATGGTATATGAGCTGTAAGTTTTCTTAGAGAAGCTAATTCCCTTGTGTTCTTGTTACAGTCAGCGGAGAGTTTCCCTTCATGGAGCTGTTCGCAGAACATGAAGTAATGGTCTATCTTCCTCTGTTGACTATGGAAGAGGATCAGGGAATATGACATTCCCACAGCTAAAGCTAGGCCATGAAAGTCCCAGTTTCATTTTAAAGGAATGTGAAGACTTAAAACAGAGACTATTCATTTCAGGTATGGTGGTACCATAGAAATTCAGGGAAGTTACAGATAAGAGTTGAAGTTTTCTAGATAGGTGCAGAAGAGAGGTATGTGATGAACACGTCTTTACAGGTGCAGGTCCATACATGTTCCTTAATGCAGAAGATAGATTCACAAAGTCAAAATAAACACCAAATATCCATCAGAAACTCAGCACCAGAAGAATTTGAATAGAAGCTGTAGACCTTTGGGCAAAATGTTAGTCCTCAAAGTTCACTTTGGTAAAAATGTCAACAAGTGATTAATTCTTACTGTTGTAATGGTAGAAGTGGGCATTATTTGAAATAAACTAAAGCAGGCCACAAGTTTTCAGACTAAGTATAATAACACGGATTTGCTCATGCTACTGAACTTCATATTCTCTTTGCAATCTTACTTGTAACAAATGGGTAGATAACTGTGACACAGCCAGCTTTATAAAGGAAAGCAATCTTGTTTCTCCACATAATAAATACAATTTTTCACTGTTCTACAATAAATGATAAGCTAACAAAATCCCAACTGAAAAACTGAAACACAAAATGGCACTTAAGCCATTCTTCTTCCAGTGATTTCTTTGAGCATAGGAAAAGATTTTGTTGTAAGACTTCATTGCTGTTGTGTGTTCGCAACAACAGATGCAGCTGATATGCAACCAGTTAAAAGCAGGATTATGTTTATTGAGATTACAATCTTTCTGGTGGTTCTTTCTACATGCATCTTGATTCCAGGAGGATCTACAAAACGCATCGAGGAAAACCAACACTCAGATTTTAAACAGAGCCCTAAAATGAAATAAGATGTGGTTTGGATGTGAATTCATGATGACTTTGAGGTTGTTATTTCTGAACAGTATTACTGCATACAAGCGAAAACCCACTGAGAAAGAAAAGGTACAGTTGGTTGTCTCCTGAGGTCACCCTTTAGAATAGAACAAGTGTCAGTTACCACAAGGTCATCTGCAGTGTGATCAAACTCAAAAAGCTCAAAAGTGGTGGCTTGTGTCTGCCTAAAATATGAAATAATTTTAAAACCTTGCTATTTAATAGGCAAACAAATAAAATAGTTTCTCTTGATTTGTTTCTGAAGGTGTGAATTCACAGTCCATGTTTCCCAGCTTCTCTCTTATGAGAGGTACAGGAAGCCCACTCTTTAAATGAAAACACAAAATCTTGAATGTAGAAGTGGAGCTATTAATAAAACAGGCCAAATATTTTACATACATATGAGGGAGTTGTGAGAATCATGAACATTGGCATTTCCCCACAGTGATACTGGAATTACGGTACTTACAGTACAAAGCTTTCAGAATATCCTGACATGTGGATATTTATAAACCAGTATTTATATCTAATATGTATATGTAAAAAGTTGACTTCTCATAGCACACATTCAACAAATATTACTGCATCTCCATGTTTTTAAAAAAAAAAAAAAAAAAAAAAAAAAAAAAAAAAAANCCTAGCAAGTTCCTATGTCAAGTCTCAAAGTAAGCTAAGGCTCCTGGCAGCTTATTTCAGACTGGTAGATGAATAGCAATGCTAATTTTGCACAATTTATAGAATACTGTAATTATTACAACTTACCTATAAAAAATTCATGAGGTGAAATTGAAATGTTCTCCAATGTATTAACTATTTTTGCAACCATAGTGTATGAGAGAATCATACTTGACTGGGATAGGAAAAAGAAATAAAAAACCCAGGTGTACAATGTTTCTACTACTTGCTGTGAAGGATCCTCATTCATAAATAGATCAACTTTCCTTGAATTGTTTGGGAAACCAGGGTTAGGATGATATTTTTCATTGAAATTTTTGAATTGTGATGAGAACTTAATTAAATGTCTCCCAGAAAACCATAAAAATATAGAACTATTTTAGGACTATGTCCATTTTTAACAACTTACTGTTGCAAATGCTCTGACTTCTTGTACCCACTGGGTCATTATACCGTGGACGTCTTAGCATGACTGTCAGGAGATGGGCGAGCTGATCCTTACATATCCATTCATCTTTCAGAAATAGAACACATTAACATTATGAAGTTTAATGAACAGGGGTCTAAGATATTTCTTAATTCTTTTTTCTGAACTCTTTTATTTTAGGTGTCCTGGGCACAGGGGGCAGTGAAGGTTTCCCCTCTGAAACTTGGCTCTTGTATAGAAATTCTGTAGTGTAGAAATGCTATTGAAATCATCCTGTATAAAATACAAGAACAGAATTTAGGACCTATGTTCAGCTAAGTTTCAGTATTTGTTTTTCGTAATATTCCTTAATGTTATATCACGGCAATAAGTCATGTGAAACCATTATGCTATGTTGTAGGCTTTATGAATTACTGTTGTCGTCTTAAATATTCTAGACTGACCAGCATGCACATCATACCATAGCAGTGTTCAGAAATGGAGAGAATGCTGATGTGGACAAGCTGTTCAGTCAAAATACAGACTGTTAAAAGGGGTCAAATTAGTACCTCATACCACTGTAAATTACAAATTGTCTGCATAACAGTTGATGCCAAGACAGGAGAGATTCTGCATTCGTGTAGTTTTGTTTCAGAGATTTTAGAAGACTGGAAAGCTTGTGTTAAGTTAACATACAGTTGAGCGGCTCAAGCCGTGGATACTGAAGCTGGAACTGGCTTTCCAACTTGCAGTGCTAAGATTCAGGAACATGACTTGCCCTGTAGACAAGATTTAAATCTGTCCTTTGAGTTCTGTTTTGGATTCTTGCAGTTCAGTTCCCCTGGGTATGACCACCATGCTAAGCAAATTTAAGTTAAGGCAGAGCTGATATCCTAGCTTTTCAGAAAATTAGCTGCTGAGAGATCATTTTTCTGGTGCTCTGTGCTTGCACCATTGCTTCTTGGTAATCCGTATTATGTTGGATCAGTCAAGATTTCAGCTTAATGTTTAAAGGACACTAGTGGAATTAAATGAAAAACCCGAGATACATGTCTGGTTTTCTGACATTGATCCCCTTAGAATTTACAAAGTGGTCAGCTTCAGGAGAGAATATTGTACTGAACTTTGTAAACTCATGGCAGAATAGAAGACTGACCACAAGCATCAAAATGATTCCTCCACATGAGTTTCCACCACTGCCACTGTGGACAACAGACAAAGCAAAGGAAGTGAAAGACAAGATAAAGAGACAAAGAGAGAGAAGGGATAATAGGAATTAAAAGAGAGAAGATGGGGATAAATATAAAGCACAGCATAGCCTATATGAAAACTAGCAGAATGACATTTTGTGACTTAGCTTATAATATTTTGAGATGCAGTTCGTTAATGGGTGACAGGTTCTGCTACTGGAAGAAAAGAAAAAGGAGATTCTTACAGGCTTGAGTTTTCCATGATCAATTGAATTTAAAGACAGTGTGTTTCTGGGAAGACCATAAAAGGTGGTTTTATGTGTGCATTTCGGATACCTGTTTTGCCTGGCTGGCTCTGCATACAATAAAGCTGCATATTTCGATATGTAAGTGAAGTCTTCTCTGTGTCACGTTATTTCTTTTTAAAGAGAGATTGAATAGTGCACATGTCAAGAACTGAGAATCCTCTGCATTTTCTTTCAAGCCTTTGTGTACATGATGAGCTAGAATAACCTCCCTGAACTGAATTATCCTTCCATACTATGGTTCAGTGAATATCATTATATTTCAGCACAGCTTGAGTGATTTTTAATGCCAAAAACATCAGCAAGAAATACAAATGTTACAAAAATATTGAAACAATACTATAAAAAAACCCCAGGATCATAAATACTTTACTTTGCAAGGTCTGGAAGGTCAACATAGCTATAGTGTGGAAAATTAAAATGGTCTCCATGTGAATGCCTTTGGCAAAAAAAAAAAAAAGAAAAAAAAAAGAAAAAAAAAGGNAAAAAGGCGGCGGCAGTGTTTTACCCTAGAAATACAGAATTCCTATTTGAGTCTGGTTAACAATAAAACCTATTTTCCTGATAGTTGGAACTGATGAAGTTAATTCATCCATGATTGTTTTGTTTGTCACTTGCATGTTCTCTAATTCTGCTTTAATTATATTGTATTTAAGAAAGTAGAAAATTGGTGACAGCTTTCATGCAAGTAATGCACTGCACCAGGTACCACATGTCAACCTAAGATTTTGGCAGAATGAGATAAAACATCTACAGGCAAGGACTGATGTTTGCGACAAGCTCTGAATCTGGAAGCCTTCCCCTTTGTAAGCAGGTGTGCTGCCGGCACACAGCCACTGTCAGAACATGCAGGAACACAGTGAGGGGGAGAGGAAAAGCAAAGGAGAAGTTCTGCTGCATGTTACAGATTGACGTGGTGGAATTGAACAATTAATATTTTACCCAATCTTCCTTCACTCTCAGCTACTACTTTGCAACCGGAAACTTGTCTTTGTCCATTAATCTTGTATCAGCAGTTGTTCTCTCCCTTGGAGGTCTTGCTTTGTCTCAGTGTTCCAGTACTTACCTATGTGTTCACATGCTATCTTGGCTTAAAAAAAAGACAAACCTCAAAACCTGCCTGCCTGTGCTGGTTTGTATTGCTCCATGTACGTTACTATGTATCAGAGACTTCTGGATAAGGTGATTTGTGCTTGTTGTCTGCATTGTCCTTGCCAGCCACTCTGAACACTGACTTGTTTCACTCCTGGGTCTTAATTGAAGGGAGGCGCCTGTGAGAAATACAAGGAAATTTTTATCTTCATCTATTACTGTTAATTTAAATTTATATTGCTAGTAGCATCTCTCATGGATGCTCAAAATATGGATAAAATGGATTGAAGTGGTTTTACTGACATGAACTTTATGATGATAAAATTAAAATGTTTGATAGCTTTTTGCTGATCTCTGGTAGAATAGTTGAATAATAGATTTGAATATTTACTCCATTTTCAAAAACTGTAACTCTGCCAAGTGATGAAATTCCTGTTTAGCAGAAATGAGAAATTAATTATTTTTTCAGTAACTGACCTATTAAGCCTGTTTTGTGGAAACATCCCATGATATACAGGATGACAGTATCAGTCTGAGAAATACCATGCAGTGAATACACAGCCATATAATAAACTTTTTTATCATCTTATTATTCCAGCCATTTCTAATAACTCCCCTGCACTTTTTCTGATCTCCATTTCCAGTGTTTTCCAGCTCCTGACAACAGAGTGCTCTATTTTCAAAGAACATCACCTTACAATGTCTTAAAAATTTCCCTCCTAGGTGTTTTCTGCCTAGACATCCTAAGGGAGAGCTATGAGAAGGATTCAGGAACAAGCCTGTCATTACCTTCATGCTGTATCTTGAAACAGCAGGTAAGTAAACTCTTATACTTCTTTCAGGAAATAGGAAACTTTATTTGCAGAACCATAGAAAACAACAGATAGATTTCAACTTAAGGTTTTATTCTAAATGAGTAATATTAATGAAAGGATGCCTTCATTCAGCCTTTTACTTGGTTCTTTGTATGCAAGCTCTGATTTCCCCACCATAGTGTTCCAGCAGTTTTATGCAGTAATACTCATAGTGGATGTGGATGACAAGGCAAGGTTTGATCTGCCCGGAGGCTTCAGGAGATGAGAAGATGCAGCCATAGTCTCATTCTCCATGCTGGTTTATATAAACACTGACAACAGGATGATGGAATGGGAGCACTGGTGGCACCAGTACTTAGGACAGTGCTGTGCTGCTGGTTTAGTAGAGGCACATACAGGGGATATAGCAATAAGAAGCCCCAATAACTTGCTTGTACATCATTCTTCACTCTACTTTAAGCCTTATTAGTGTTTTTTTTCCAATCCTACATTATAGCAAAAACCAGAAAAAGACACCAGTTTGGGGTAAAAATTGCCATAAACCATACTTCCTGAATTTGGCTGAAACCTGAGCCAGATCTAGAAGGCTGTCCTGCCTCTGTACACAAGCAAATTTGATTTAAAGATAGTGTTTGGGGATAGAACCATTTGCCAAAAAGTTTCTTTTTCCCTTTGTATTGCCTGGAAAATGTAAGGCAATTTCTTCATGAATAGCAACTACATTAAAGGGAATTGGAAATGAAAGAAGTCTTTATTGCCTCAGAAATATCTTTTTTGCCTTAACCTCCCCGTAGTAGTACATTTTGCAAACATTAGGAACCTTCCTGGCCTTTTAAACTAAGAACTGTAGGCAAACAGCTGATACTGTAAAATGAACAGGAGTTCAACTTTTTACGTGGTTGCTTCTATTCTGTGTAATTATGCTATCAGCGGGAATAACATTTACAACCACTGAAAGTGTAAAAAGTCAAAGATTCTGTCGCAGCGTATAAGCTGACATAAGCTGCATGTGCTACAGAAGGCTGCACGCTTCTTCTCACAGGTAGCCCTCTGCCCTGTGGCAGGATAGACAGGCATGTTAGACCAAGTCAGCTGGCTCAGAAATTATTGCAATTGGTTAAGCTGTTTTTCCAGGAGAACTTAAGTACAGCTTTTTCTCTGTTTTGCTCAGATAAAAATTATATCTCTGATTTGCAAAATAGAGTTGTTGGTCACTTCTAAGAATGCCATGACAACTGTTCAGGTTGTAATAACTGCTTTTTAACACAATTAACTTTCTCTCCTCTTGGGCTCATATTAGAAAAATTGTTGCTTATCAGATGTATAGTGACATTATTACACCAGCTGGTACGTGTTTCTTTGTACCATATAAAATTCATTATCAGCTGTTTAGATCTTGGAAGGACACAAGCAATTACTTTGCATTTCAGCCTTGTGAAACCTGATGAGTAAATCATTAGGGAAATCCTGCATTTTTTCAAAATCCCATATGAAGTTGATACGCGTAATTATTTTAAAATGCCATGATGTTTATGAAAATAGAGGCTCTGCACAGATAACGGTGATTTTATTTTTCTTGGCTTAAGACACAACACACACTCAGAGGGCTTGAAAGCCATTGACTGCTGGTCATTACTAATTTAATAAGCAGCCCTCGCAGTTCTTGCAGATACAAAGGAATCTGGCTTTACATGTGTAATATGCAGTGTGCAGAAAATACTTAGTGCTGTTCTCTTTGAAACCTAGAGGACAGTTATTAAAATTTTATGGTTCAAATTAAAATTTAAGATTAAAATGCAAGATCAAAAGAATCAATTTTTCCCCTCAATGCTATTAGGAATAAGCCTTTTGGAATAGAGGGGCTCAATGTCTTAAATGTCATGTCCTCCTCCTCCAGAGAGCTAGATTAGAACTAATCACAGCTGACTACAGGAACGTAACTTCCTGTATTTTTTTTTAAGAGAGGAACAAGCTTTTATTACTTTTTAATGTATTATGCTATTGTAGAGTCATGAAGTAGTAAGTACTGCTTGAGAACCAATGTGACAGTTTTTGAAGAAGCAGTTTGTTCCGTGAGCAGAAGGGATATCTGCAGTTGTGGAACTGTTAAAATGAGTTTGGAGGATGCCAGAGGATTTAATTCTTTGTCAAAGCAAAGGGGAGCAAGGGGAGGCTCTTGCAGTAGCTTGGTCTGATTAATAACTATGAGAGTGCCCATTTTTCTAAGGTTCCATGCCATTAATAAGTCTCCCAGTGTCAAATCTGGTTGCCATTTCTCTTGTAAGACACTTTAATAATAAACTGCAAAATCAATGACACACAGAAGCAACCTTATAAGGAGAAAGTGCCCTGCTATATCTTAACTTGAAACACAAAGTCACAAATCTGCTTTCTGGTTTATGTATTACTTTCCTGAAACTTTACTGTGGTGCTGTACTCTCTGTGTACTCTCAGCTGTAAAAACCTGGTTTTGCTGTTCTTGAACAGCTATTTGTGACTGGGAGGCACAGTGAAGTCATAACCAGTTCTGTGATATAGGTGACAAGGGAGGTGGAAGAGTGCCGCTTAATTTCATCGTGGAACTGACACAGAACTTGTCAAGGTCACTAGAAGCACAGCTGTTGACTTCAGTGGAATTTGGTTAAGGCCTCATAGGCACAGCTCCCATGGGAGGCTGTTGGAACAGTACATGAGTACATGTCTGACATCCAACATGCCGTTTGTTGTGTGTAACTTCAACAACTGTGCCCTGTGCTGGTGCACGGACTAAAGCCAGAATGTGCTCAGGGGTTCTCTCAGCCTTTTTTTTTTTTTTTAAAAAAGTGTGTATACACACATCATGACTGTTTTGTCATGCAGAAATCACCTTATTCCTGGAATTTCGCAAATACTAACTCATTACCAAAGCATAACTTCAGCAAGCTCTGCCATCCGGTGAATAGTTATTCACCAATTTCATTAAATGGATGAAATCCGTTAGTTTCATTTTTACTCTGAATGTGGATGTACCTCTTGTTTTCTCCCATGACTTCAGGGCTGAACCATGACAGCTATAATTCTAGGATATTTTCTAAAACTAAAGGAATTATGGGATTGATATCATGTAAGGGAAAACAGTTTCCACAGAA
This sequence comes from Ibidorhyncha struthersii, assembly GCA_013398815.1. NCBI lineage: Eukaryota > Metazoa > Chordata > Aves > Charadriiformes > Charadriidae > Ibidorhyncha > Ibidorhyncha struthersii. Next base: position 130,880 of record VZSZ01007630.1, read on the forward strand.
CTAATCAAACAGAATTGAGCCTTTATCCTGTCTTTACAAATCTTTGAATCCTAAAGCAACAGAAAATTATTTAAGCTCCTGTTATTTTGTTGAAGAGCTTAAGGCAACTGGATGACCAGCATGAAATGAAACATAGCATTAATTGAACAAATGCAGAACTGGATTACTCCAAATCTGTTGAGAACTGCAGAATAAAGGACGTTGTCAAGGGTTCAGTGGCAAATTCCCCTTACTGACAAGCATTTGATTTAACAGTGAAAGAAAAGCACTGCATGAAAACCATAAGCTACAAAATTCATTAAGAAAGATCCTTTTAAAATGAGGCCTGGGAGACTCTCTGTTATCGCAGAAGCCAAAGCATAGCCATCTGTGGTTATCAGTTTTTCAGACTTGTGAATCACTGAAGTTAAATTGATGAAGAGGCTGACTATACCACAGTGGAGAGAGGAAAAAAAAAAAAGGATTTTTTTATACAAGGAAAGGAAAAATGGACCGAGATCAAGGAAAGAAAAGGAGCTGAGAGGACAAATAGGAAAGAAAACCCGTTGTTATCTCTATAGATGGGGAAAGCGAGGATTGACTAGAGGAAAAAGATGAATTTCTGGGGACAAGATCAATATATTTACGCCTCATATCTCATATAGGTTGTCTTCTTGTGTATATAAGAGTAGGGATTGCCATTCCTTTCTATAGGAGGACAACGATGCAACGTGCCTTTCACAATAGCTAGAAAATAGGATACCTCTTACCAGAACAGAAATACAAGTGAAGCAGCAGTGATAGAATGGTTTCTCTCATATCGTTGATCATGGAGAGGATGTGCATCAGGTGGTTCAAGTGCCATATGTAAAATAAACCACAGGATCTGGTTTGCCATCCTTTTTAAGGAAATGTAGAGGAGCAGCAAACTTGATTGTTTTTCTAGGTGAAACTAATGACCACAGATTTAATCACAGGCAAGTAGATGGTAACAGAAACTGCCATCCACTCGGCCTTTAATTCCTTGTAGCAGATGGGAACTATTTAGAATTCAGGCAAGCTCTGGTGTACTTCACCTTTTGAATTAACATCTTTGCTTGTTTATAACCCAAATGTCAGCAATTTTTCATCAGATCATTGCTACATGACCTACTTTACCGAGGGGATGTTTTATAATGATGACACAACACTTCTGAGTGCTTCTTCTCTGAGGTCGATGGAACTGTAATCAGCTGGTTCAGTAGAGGGAAAATAACATTGAAATTTATTTTCAATATACTTAACAGGGATGCCTTTCTCCACTGTCCTTTACTCTAGCATTTGTCTTTGTCTTTGGCTCACTGAAGAGAGATGTCAAAATTCAACTGGGCAGGCTTTGGTTGCATGCTTACGTAGAGCTAGATAATTGAACTGGAAGAAAACAGAAACATTCGGAAAGGATGGGATAGGGACTGTCAGTTCCCAGGCCGTCTCAGTAGCTCTTTCTGGAGCTGTAGTGGAAGGTGTTTTGCTGTGTTATAATGCAGTACTTAATGTGTCTAATGAGAGCTGAATCTTCATATCAGTACGACTTTGGATATAGGACAGTTATGTGTCTATTTTGCTTGCCAGGGAAAATCTCCATTAAAGTGGATTGATCCACGAAAGGCCGTTTTACAGAGTATTTAAAGAACTGTTATACCCAGCAGCAGCCTGCATAATTTGTGTTTACCCAGTAGCTATTTGGATTTAAATTTGGATACTGTTCCTACAGTCCCTGCAGCAGGAGAAAGCAGCCAGGAGGACCTTAACAGCTGCAGGACAGTGAGTTTAAAGGGCATACTAGAAAATGAAGTATGGGCAGATGATTTCTGTGGCAGGACAAAGTTGGAGCTGGAACTCGGAGAGAGAAGAGTAGAAGGAAGTGTTTGGATTTTATGCATTTATTTAATAGAACATGAGAGCAAAGGAAAATGAAAATGGCTGGGTAGTAACAGGGAGCATCTTCCTCCCCACACAGAGGCTCCTGCTGCTTGTGTGGAGCTGTTACAGGTGAAACGTGCATATGAGACATTTGTGGCTTTATTGTGGAGTACCATGAACTGTTGCAGGCACTATATAAAATCAATACGCAGATTGACTAAACAACAGCCAACCTGTAAGCCTAACAGTCTGATAACTGAATTGGCGTTAACACAGTCAGACTTCACAACGCTCTTGAAATCACTAACTTTATTTTAGTGGAAAATTAACCTACTTGATGTGGTATGTGGTAGCTCATTCTTTTGATTTACACCTAGTTATTCGCACAATAATAAAACATTAATACTGTGAATCTTTCATTTGGAAAATATTTAGTATAATAAACTATGCATTAATGTATCTGCTTACTTTTTTATTCCCTAGTTCTTTAGAGTTTTCATTTCATGTATGCCAGTTTTTCATTTTGTTTTTGAAGTTAACTCTCCAACAATCCGTTTCTCTTACAATTTTTCTAAGACAACAGAATCTTAAATGGCTGACACAGGATGTCCACTGTACTAGCTGCTAGTTAATATCTTTAAATCCTAACTCCCTTGAAAAGACTTACTGAGAAGGAGAAGCCCTGAAATGTTTTCTTTTTGGAGATTTGTAAAATATGCATTTACTTTTACTGAACACATGATTAAAAGGTGTCAATGTAATTTTAAAACAGCTTTTACAGATGTTTACTAGAACTGTGGTAACACTTGAATGAGACTCGTATCTTAGGTTGATAAGGGTTTCAACTAGAACTGAAAGAAACTTTAAAATTTCTCATTTTCTGTTTACACATCAGGAAGACCTCTCGTTTCACAGTATAAAGCATATCCTTGCAGAGGAATTTGCAGATAGAAAAACTAATATAAGATCAATAATAGCTAAGTGGGCTGGACTTGGATAAAGTCCAAGAAAAGACATAGGAGGGGAAACATGAGTGACAAAAAGTAATAGACGCTTGTGGCAAAGGGAGTGTTAAAACATGCTAACATTGGCAAGAACAACCCATCTAGGCATAATTCTTTGTATGTCCACGATTACCTGTGTTACCTTTGAAGAGCTAGCTCAAAGTGGTAGACTCATAAGAGCATGATGTTCTGCCCGAGCTGCTCCCCTAGAGGTAGCTCGTTCAGGATGCTACAGTGGCGCGGCTGCATTGTTCCTGATGTTCCTAATTAGCTCTTCAGATCTTGCTTAGGTGTGTATGAACAGCAGGAATGTTATGAAAATGGGCCTCAGTGAAAAAAATGGATGAATTGAACAGCTTCCAATATAAATGTTTAAATAGCCATGCAATTTCCCTAAAATCAACAAAACCTCTTCCTCTTATTCTGTGAGATGGTGGTGTTGGAAAATGATTCCTGAGAAGAAAAACTGAATGATCTGAGAACTGCATTTATTCTCAGAGATTCTTCAAATTGATATTGGAGTTTTTTTTAATTAAAAGGTTTAGAAAATATTTTTCTATTACATTTACATAACTCTTTGTTAGAAACTATAGACTTCTGAAATAAAAAAAAAATAGTTTGAGTCTGGTCTTAAGACCCCTGAACTACATAGAAAACTTTGGCTTCAGAATTAGTAGTGTCTGAATCAACTCCCATTTCTGCTTGCTCTTTGGAGAGGGATGGTCCAAAGCTCACAGAAATCAGTCCAGATCTTTCTGTTCAGTTCAGTGGATTTTGAATTAGATCCATTGCAAAGCTGAATGGGGGGGTCAGAAGCAGCGGACTTAACAGCAGATGGGGCAAGGGGGAAATGATGCCATACAGAACGTGTGGTGTTTACCACAGAGCACAGGCGCAGTCCATGCCTGTAAGAGAATCTCCATGGAGAGCTACAGAGAAAATTGGCTTTTGCATTTTCAACCAAGGAAGTTACTTTGAATACATTTGATTAAACAGAATATTTCATTTTACTGTTTTAATAATAAATCATACACACTGAATAAATGTAATATTTGTAATACCATTAAAATGTAATTTCTTTTGTACTGTGAATGAATTACATGATAGGTGTAGCATACTTTTTCTTTGTTCTTAGTAGAGTTTTAGCATGTAATTATTTTGCAATTATCTGACTGTTTCTTGAACATTTTAATCACTTTTGGAAGTGGCACCGAGGAGGTTCATTTCAATGGGAGCAAGGGCTTTGAATGCTGCCAAGGGCTTGGGCTTAGTCCTAAAATTTCTACAAGGCACTGTTTTTCAGTGTTAAATAGCTCTGAAATCTGTCGCCCCTGAACGCACCAAATGACTATTTTCACTTGTTGTAAATTCAAGCTGATGCAATACAGCCTGATGTTAATTTTCTTTCCCTCAAGACAAAGATGCCAGTTCATGTCTGCTGAGGCCATAACCTGACAGTCCTGCTCTGGGTTGTGTTCATGGTCAAAATTTTGTGTATTTCAAAAAGACTTAAAAAATTTCTTCCTGGGAAAGTGGTTGTAAGTTGTGTTGTGCAGCTTTTAATGATGTTTGCTTCCTTCCTGTTCTGCATCTCTTAATCATTTCAGTCAATACAGAGCAAAATGAAGAAGAATACTTGAACAGGTGTTATTTCAATCACTTCTGCAGGGATGCAATTTAAAAGCATTTGGGTGTTTTCTTTTCCTAAGTTTTTGAGAATTCTTCCTCTAAACTTCTGAAATTAGGCCTCTGAGCTCCTGATGGTTGATTTGAGTAGATACATACCAGTAAATCTTCTCTCCTGTCTGACACACGCTATTTCCTCTGAGCTCAGAATTTGATAGGAGTGAGGTTGTTGACGGAGTAAAGATGATTATTTAATATATTACTTTATAAGCTTTGTTTTCTTTAATCCTGCAATGGGATGAGAGAAGGAGCTGCCTCCCAGATACTAGCCATCTTTTACATAACTCTCTATTTTAATTTGATATCTAATCACAGAATAACAGAATAGTCAGGGTTGGAAGGGACCTCTGGAGATCATCTAGTCCAACCCCCCCGCCAGAGCAGGGTCACCTACAACAGGTTGCACAGGACAGCGTCCAGGCGGGTTTTGAATGTCTCCAGAGTGGGAGACTCCACAACCTATCTGGGCAGCCTGTGCCAGTGCTCCACCACCCTCAAAGTAAAGAAGTTCCTCCTCATGTTAAGATGGAACTTCCTATGTTCAAGCTTGTGCCCATTACCCCTCGTCCTATCAATGGGCACCACTGAAAAAAGACTGCTCCCATCCCCCTGGCATCCTCCCTTCAAGTATTTGAAAGCATTAACAAGATCCCCCCTCAATCTTCTTTTCTCCAGACTAAAGAGACCCAAATCCCTCAGCCTCTCCTCATATGAAAGATGTTCCAATCCCCTAATCATCTTTGTAGCCCTTTGCTGGACCCTCTCCAGCAGATCCCTGTCCTTCTTGAACTGGGGAGCCCAGAACTGGACGCAGTATTCCAGATGCGGCCTCACCAGGGCAGAGTAGAGGGGGAGGATGACCTCCCTCGACCTGCTGGCCACACTCCTTTTGATGCACCCCAGGATGCCATTGGCCCTCTTGGCCGCCAGGGCACATTGCTGGCTCATGGTCATCCTGTTGTCCACCAGGACTCCCAGGTCCCTTTCCACAGAGCTGCTCTCCAGGAGGTCGGCCCCCAACCTGTACTGATGCATGGGGTTATTCCTCCCCAGATGCAGTACCCTACATTTACCCTTGTTGAATTTTGTTAAGTTCCTCTCTGCCCAACACTCCAGCCTGTCCAGGTCACGCTGTAAAGCAGCACAGCCTTCTGGCGTGTCAGCCACTCCTCCCAGTTTAGTGTCATCAGCAAACTTGCTGATGGTACATTCTATCCCTTTGTCCAGATCATCGATGAATATATTGAACAGGACTGGACCCAGTACTGACCCTTGAGGAACACCACTTGTTACTGACCTCCAACTAGACTCTGCACCACTAACCACAACCCTCTGAGCTCTATCTGCTAGCCAGTTCTCAATCCACCCCACTGTCCATTCATCTATCCCACACTTCCTAAGCTTGCCAGTGAGGATGATGTGGGAGACAGTGTCGAAAGCCTTGCCAAAGTCAAGGTAGACAACATCCACTGCCTTTATGTTTGAAAAGCTTATGTCCTCCTTTTTATATCATGGTATGTGTAGTGTGAACGTGTTTGAAAAGACATAGAAAACTAACAGCTATGTACTGTTGTGTTTTTCAGTATGATTATCACACAGGACCATGAAATTAAGCAGATTATATTTCTTTATTAGAGTAAAATAGGCCCTTGCAAATTTCTAACTTTATGTAAGCGAAACAGAATTCTAGGGAGCTTCTGTTTGTAATGTTATGAAAATTATACGTTTATAAACCAATAGAAGTCATATATTCCCAATGAAGTGTAAGAATGGTAAATTCCAGAGAAAGGACAGCTATGGACAAAAGGTCTGTATTGAAATAGTAATTGTATTTGTAAAGAAATCAAAGCAACTTAGGAAAGAATAAAGCTTCATCTCTGTGTAAGCTTTAAAATGCAATTGTCATGGTTTTTCACTTTTTTCAGCATATGTTCTTTTGCTTATATCTGTAATTGATAAATCTTTGTTTCTATTATGTTGTCATGGTGATTTATGTTATTGTAATAAAAGAAGAACAAACTGTCTAGTAGCAAGTCAATATTTTCTAATAAGTTTTTAAAAAGCAGTTAAATATTATTTTATAAAATACTCAGTGGGTATTAAGGGGCATCTGTTAAACCAGGCAAGGAAAGACTATTTATTTATTTATTTATTTATTTATAGAAATACTGCAAAAACCATTTTTCCAGTGTTCAAGGGCAGTCATTACTAGAATAGATAGGGATCCTTTATTCTGTCAATGAAAAATTGAAACATTTTATGGAATTGACAGCACAACAACGTTACTGAAATAATTAGTCGTCCTTACTCAGATACAGGATCATTGACTTGCTGGATATCAAACTGACAAGTCATCCTGTTAAATTTCAGTTTGTTGGTTCTTATTAAAAATTACTTTTAACATTCTCTTACAATATGCTGTTACTTTTTTTGTTTTCCAGAAGAAACTCAGTGCAGATAGCTTAAACCCCGGACAGACGCTGTGCCAAGTGGGTTTTTGGAGACTCCGTGGCCTCATGTGCATTCAGACCCAATGAAGACTTCTCAGCAGAGACTGGCGTCTTACACAGAGAGCAAAGGTATGATGGCTTGGGGGGGTGGTGGAAGTTTGTACAAGTCATGCTTTACACATCCAGAGATGCTAAAGCACCTTTAGATTTATGCGAGGCTGGCGTTTGTGTATAAAGGGAACGACTTTGCTGGTCTTAGACTATCATCCTTTCTCTATGAGTTAAGGTTGCAGACATATTCTTATGTTATTCTTTTGTGTGTTGCAGACAACACATGTATGCTTCACTCCCATAGAAGCAAATTGTTACTTAGATTTTTGACTTGAGGTTTGGAAGTGCCAATGCAAAATTAGTCCAAAAGATAGTATACTGAGTTTTCAAAGTAGGTAAGGACCCCGTCATCTCTCATCCAGACTCCCTTCACAGCTCAGCACACAACTTACATCCGTACATCCTGTAGAGATTAAGTATATTTCCTTACTATAAAAATGTTGTTGAAAAACAGTCAATTACTTCAGTGTTTGAAGAGTGGGAGGTAAGTCATCCCTTTGCAAAGGAGGATGATTTGTATCTCATTGAGAATTTCTAAATCTCATTTTAGCTGCTCCTCGCAGCAAGCTCATGAGCATCAAGAGTGTTTGCTGTTGGTCCTGACAGCTGATTCTAGGAAATAGCCTCTATAGCAAAGGAAGGAATGAAAGGGAACACAGAGTATCACTCTATCAAAACTAGATCAAACCGGCCCTGTCACCCATGAGGCCTGAAACAGGATGAGACTAAAGAGGGTTCAAAATCGAGTGACTTCGCATTCAATGTTATCTTTTAAAAAAAATGGGTTAATATCTAAAAATAAAAAATAGAAAAGTAATTTTTCCCTTGCTGTGCTGCCTATTGTGTCTTCACAAATGTGGGTGACGAGCTGTGAGCTACAGGTGCATGAGGAAAAATTTCCCAAAAGGCTGCTATTCTTTTGTACATTCAGTTTACTTCTGTTGCATTTGTCTCTGTGATCCTTTGCTACTAGCTCAGTTCTGGGTACAAATCTGGCTGCTTGGACTAAGAATTTTTATGGATGTTCATGGTATTCAGCTGCCAATCAGATGCATGCAGATGCAAATTGGATGGTTAGATACACAAGTACTTTGATTTGTCTGTAAACCCGTCTTGAGCCTGTGAAGTCTCAGTAAGGATTTTTGTAAGTGGAATTTTTGCTTTCTTAAAAGGAAACTGAACCTTTGAAACACCCCCACTTAATGGTTGGTTAGGTCAGTTTGTTTATTCTTACTTTCTAGATGATGAAAATCTTACAAGCCTGAAGCTCAGCCTGAAAACATACTGCTGAGGCTAAAAATACTTGCAAAATAATGTAACAGATAAAGCTCTGAAGAAACAGATTTTATTTGACAGTCTTGAAATTTTTTTCAGTGACCACACAAAAGCGTTAAATGGGAATGGCCTGGGGACAGGCACTAAATCAATAAGCACCAGTAAGTTTGTGAAATCAATTTTTTGCTTTTCACATACACAAAAATTGATGCAGCCAATGCTGTGTAACGCCCATTAATTGCCCAGGGTGACAGAAGATTTATCAATTGCTTATTGACTTCTTTGAAGCCATAGGGGGAAGATGGAAATAGCTGCAAAGTTAACTGTGTAATATAGAAGATATCCTTCCTGAGTTGATGTGTAAATACAGGCAGAGTAGATTCTCTAGAGCTTCACAGTTTTCCTGCCATAATACATGTTTGCTATCAACATTTCTGCACTCAGAAGCAGAAACAATGTTATTACAGTGGCAATATTGCTAAGGTGTGTGTAGATAATATATATTCAACATGTAACATACAGTTAACATCATGAACGTTGCAAAAGTATATCACATTAATGGAGTCAGGATTTTCAGAAGTGGCTATCTGTCCTGTGCTCTCTGCCCTGAGCACAGGCTTGGGGTCTGTAGCTGGGGTGTGTGGAAATGGATGTTGTACAAGATTGGTTTTGTGCGTGAAAACCTTTGCCTTCAGCATCTCCGTTTTCCTTAATAGTTTGCCTGCCTTCCCACTCAGGGCAATGGGCACAGATGACAACATTTCTGAATATGACTTCTCTTGTTACTGCCTGTTTTAGCTCAGTTCTGTGAATTGTTTTTGTACTTAACATGCTTTTACTCTGCTTGCTTCCTTCCTTCACAGTTCCTTACTGCCCAAGCTTTCTTTTTCCACCTTTATGTCTCTTACTATTCTTTGCAAAAGCCTAAAATACCTGGTGCATAAGATGCTCTCGGCAGGCAGAGCAAGGAAGATGCCAAAGCGCCAGTGGCGGTAGTTTAGCAGTAGTATTTTGTATCAGCTTCCTCTAGATGTGCCTGGCTACATAGAGGCCAGGACTGTTTGCATGCCTTGCAAGTGTTTTCATACCTACGAGGAGGTAGGGTGATGTTTAGGAAAACTATAGTAAAATCCCAGATCTGCTAGAGACTTCTATTTTGTCATACATCAGGCATCTAGACCTTGATTTGTCTAAATGTGTGTTTAACTCCAGTGATTAATTTATGTCTAGAAATGCTCTAGTGTTTAAATATTTCCTGATGAATGTTAAGAACACAGTTAAAATTGAAGCATCTTAACTGAATCAAACTTTGCTGAATTCGCTGCTTCCTTTTTCAGTTTCCAGTCTGGAAAAATGGGGACAACGTGTCCTTCTTCTTGCTGCTATCCTTTGACATCTATTATTCTTTTACACTCAGTTGTTCCACAGGAATTCCTGTTCAATTTAGTAGGATGACTTGTGGAAAAGTTACTCTTCCCCTCAACTAAAGGCATCTCCTCATCAGACTTAGAGCATTTTTTTATAGGGACCACAGGCCCTCTGTTATAAATAGCATGTTTCACATTTAACAGCTATAAAATCAGCGACTGTTTCTCATGCGCCCTACTCAGTCTTCTTACTTCCCCTGGGTATGAGGTGTGAGAGAGCTCATTAAATTTCTAAGTCAGAAAAGAGAAAAAAGTAAATAAAAATAAATATATAAATTAAAAATACACCATCTGCGGTAAAAACAGGACACTTCAAAATGTTAGTTAAGATTTCCATAAATGTGACACATGATAAAAAGAGCAGTAGCACAAAGCAAAAGAAGAAAAAGGCTTTTAAGGCTAATAAACTTTGCACTGAAAAGTCACACCTGACACTTCAAAGTGAAAGAACTGAGAGTTATTTATGTTTGCTATATCTTTAACAGAAAACAAATTAATAGTCTTTTTTTTTGCAATAATAAATTACTTGAAAATCTAACATATATATATAACATACAGTGGAGCCAAGAGTGGGAGGAAGGTTTGGCATAAGCTAGGTTTTATATTTTTCTCTTTTTTCCTAAATACTGTTAAAAAAAAAATACTCCTAGTCCTTCAGTGTCAAACTAATCTTCTTTCTTTTAACTCCCTTCTGACTGCTCTTTGAGGAAGTAAATATATCTAATACCCTTAGTGTGAATGCAGACAAGCATCCTGGAAAATAAGTCCATCACGCTCTTCATTTCTGTCTGTTCTTCCCTGTTTCTAGCATAGAAGCTAAATTTCAACAACTGATTGAAAATAATCTTCTGTAACAAGATTTTAATGGGAACAAATTGTAACTTCTGCATAAGAGTAAGATCACAAATGCACAATACAGTGAGATAATATATTCAGGGAAGTCAAATGGATATATGTGGGTGGGGTTTATGGAAAGAGAATGAAGTGGTTTAGCATCAGTTGAAGGCATTAAATGAGCAGTCACAGCACAAAGTCAAATTTAAGTTTCACAAACCAAACAGCTAGTAAAGTTCCGTCATGTGTTTAGAAGTGAGAAGATACTCATTCCAGATTAAAAATCAGCAATGTGATGCAGCATCAGCAGACATATGAGTGTCCTGCCGTAAACCCCATAAGCAAAAACTCTTTAAAACTTCAGACACTGAAAAGGACAACGGAAATGATGGGGAGGAGGAAAAGAAGCAGATTTGGCAAGCTGCATCTTGATGCGTTAATAGACAAGGGTGAGGAGGCGAGAGAGTTGCAGCTGAAAGCTCTATCAACCTGCTGAATACTTCATCTCTTCAAAAGGAACAGATGAAAGAAAAAAAATCAGTTATCTTTGGAGATCCACAGCTGTGTAAATAGAAAACCCTTACCCTCTGGTAAGCGCTGTCTTGAATGGGCTCCTCAAAGGGTAATCAGGAGGTTGATAATGGAATCAGTGGGTTATGACATTATTTTGTGACTGCTTGCTCTGGGCTTGGTATTGATTTGGCTTCACAAATAAGGCAGGGTACAAGAGCGCCTCACACTCCTGTTTTAGTTTGTTTGTCTCCATGTGTACCTCTAAGTGAGCTGTGGTGAGTGTCACTACCCTGCAGGTCTGCTGCTGGGGCAGGGCTGCCAGAGGGAAGGTGTTGGTGCCCCTGCCCCTCAACAGGGCCAGGCACTCGGCACACAGAGCCCCTTCCCAGTGGCCTCACCCTCTCTCCCTTACCTCTGGGGCTGTTCTGTGACCTCCCAGAGGTGGTGTTCTAGTTAAACAGAGGAGAAAGAGGAAAAGAGGAGAAGCTCAGCCAGCTAAGTCGCTGCCTTGTGACCTGCCACCACACCTGAGGGCATGAGGTATGAGGGAGGAAAGGAAGAAGTATCACAAGTCTGAGCTGCCTTTTGGGTTGTAACTGTTGTGAACATACACGTGTGTAGAAGTGTTAGGAGAGTGATGCAAAGCAGCCATGGGAAATTTTGCCAAAAAAACAGAAGGACACACTTTCACATGTTCATTTTTTGAGGATGCGATGTCTTCCAGTACTGGAGCTGGTTATCTCTAATGGAGAGCTGGTGTGTTGGTCACTGGGGGTCTGATGGGAGATAGGCTAGAGGTAAACAGTTAGTGACTTTACGTTGAGATCACACCATGCTTTTGTGGGTGTATCTGTATATTGCTCCGTATAATGAAGCCTCAAGATATGCCTTTGAGCCCCTGAAACTATCAAAAGAAGAGAAAGTGAATAGCACATGAGGTACACTGTCCCCCATAGCATTTTAACTGGCCCTCAGAGTTGTACTTCTGAGCCGGGCTGCTGAGCAGTTAATTACGCAGTAACTGTACTTTTAGTTTCTGTTACAGTAACTTTTATAGACTAACTTAAGTCTGTGGAGTCCCTGCTGTGGGATGCTAAAAGACAGCCTTCACTTTGTACATAAGTGTGTTCTTGCCAAAAGTGATGTGCAAAGCTGTGACAACGTATTTACAGTACGTGAAAAATACAGGACTTGATGTTGTCCTAGACCTGAGGCATTATGTTTCAATAGTGAGATTGATATAACCAATTGAAATTTCACTGAGAAATGAGACAGAATATCCATTAAGTAATGTCTCAAAATCAAAATGGGCATATTTCAAAAGATATAAGATAGCTAGAATAGACATTATTGGCTTACTTCAGGAATAAATTGGTAAAACCCTATGATTGTCAATATGCAGGAGGTCAAACTGGATGATGATAATGGCCCATTTCAGTTCCTAAAAATCAGTGAATCTAATAAGTTCTGTAGAAATGCTGGCTCTGTCATTTGCACTGTGACCTCTTCACATCCATCTGGAAGTGTTAAGTGGCCTTAAAGTAGACGCAAGATTTTACTGACTTTGTCTCCTTTCTTCACTAGTAGGACAGTAAAAAGGGGTTGTGTGCAAATAGGCGTGAAACCTTTATTCCAAAGCTTGTCTGCAAGTTTTTGGGCATGGGAGGAGAGAGTCCATCTCTAGCCTAGCTTCTTGTTTATCAGGTTTTATATTCTCAGGACCCACATTGAAAATCATGTATTCTATGCTGAATGTAAAAGAAAAGTCACTCATGCGTTTTTTCATTGTTTTTATTCAGAGACAATGTTTTTGACCTAAAGATGAACCAGATTTTAATCTTTTGTGGCCTTTTTTCACCTTGAATCTTTTCCTGTATTCTTTAAAATATTCATACTTGCAATGAGAAGCCAAATTTTTCAAGGTGATCCTAGGTGAATAGGATTAAACAACTCAGGTCAAACTACTTACTTAATCACTGTATATTCTTCATGCAGTTGGCAAGAAATTATATTTCATACAGCATTCTTTATAGTCTCAAGTTTTAGTATTCTGAGAGAAGAAAAATGAAAGGCAAATATCATGACCTTTTGTATCTCAATGACCTGAAACTGGAGATGGGTTGCAATTTAAATACAGAATTCAATCCCACCTTTACAGTATCTGTAGGCACTTGTAAAATATGTCTGGGACATTCAGAATGGGAAAGATATAATGTAATATCCTTCCAGGGAGAAGAGCTCTGAAAATTGCCATTTTCCCTTCACACATTAAGGCACTTACTGATGAAAATTCATGCATTTGATTAAGAGAAAGTTGTAGTTTCTCCCAGAAGCAAAGCTGTTTTCCCTTTTAATTGTTTTATTTGTTTCTAGTGCAGGAGCAATGACTCATGTTTGGGGTTTACGCCAGGAAAAATGCTGATTTTTTTACTCTTTTCCTATGCAAAAATGTTTCACTTTATTAAATTATCGTCTATTAATGACATCGCTATGCAATTTCTACTCAGTATTCTTTAACAGAATGAATTCTGACAGTCAAACATCAGAATTTAATCTAAGCACATACCTGAGTATCACTAGGCAAAAACCCTAGACCTTAGCAGAGGTGTGCTGCTTCTCAGTCTGAGCACGTGCTCAGCCCCATGGAAAACATAAAAGGAGAGTGATACCTGTAGCACAGAGAGAGTAAATTTTAGGAACAGATAGACTTGTAAGGAAGATCTGTTTTCCCCTGAAAACATACTAATGAAGACTTTTCTTTAATATACTGTCTGGGCCTAACAGGTTAGTGAGTGCAGTGGAATAAAGGTGGCTGTTTCCTGCAGAGGAAGCGCAGGACCCCCAGTGAGTGCCCTGCTTTCTCCTCTGATAATCGCCTCTCGAGGGTCCCTGCAGCTCCAGCAGCAGAATATGAAGATTCCTCACCACACTGGTTTTGTAAATGGAGGGATAAGATCTTTAAATCTGACCGTTGACTTTAGCTGCCTCGTACTTGGAAGTACCTATCTTCAGTACCCTTCAAGAGGCCTAGATTTTTAGAAATTGCTGAGCACCTACGTTTTAAAAATCGTGCTTCACTGGGATTTTTTACCGTAGGTGTTCATGTTCATTATTCACATCAAAATCCTGAATGAAGGCAATATTGTTTTATCCCCTGTGTTGGGCAGAAGCGAGGATGGTCTGGCTGACTGGCAGGAGTGTAATGTAGCTGCGATGACACAGGCCCGCATGAGGTGACCTCAAGTGATACAGATGATCCAGATGGGTTCAGAAGTGTGTTTTGGCTCCTCATTCAAAGAAACAACAAAAATGTGTCTGGCAGTCATTGAAATGTAGCACTGCAGTTATTCTTTCCTTTCCATCTGGTGCCAGGCAGCTTCTTAGTCAGTGGTTTGTACCAGCTGAGCTTACACAGTTCTGCCCATGAGGAAATGAGAAAGTGTTTCGTGACTTCTGTGACTGGAGTGGAACAGAGGCAAACTTCTGGACTGCTGCGGCAACAAGATGGACAAAGGGAAAGCTGCTGGTGGTGTTTCTAAGAGGGCAAGAAGTAGATTTTATGACAACAAACGTACCAAATGTATGCCATGCTAGCTTGGAAACAGTATCTAAATTAGACTTCTCTATTTGGCGTCATGACTGACAGCTACAAATGTATGCCCGTGATGGATATATGTACCTCACAGAAGAAATCATTGTGTCGAAGGTGTTATAAAAAGTTCTTGCTATTTGCTTCTCTACTATTCCGTTGCCTTCCTAAGATAGGCGGGGGCACTTTACCAATGAAGCCATAAGCAAAGTATTTTTGTGCATAAGCTTTTAGTGAGCTTTTTTCAAGTATGAGAGACCTGCGTATCCAGTTCCAGGGAGGTAAAAGCTCTTCAAGTGAACAGTGGTATTTTTTGGTAAGATTTTTAGACCTCATGAATGCCTAACCTGTATATTAGTAATAGCATTTTTGGAAGAAGCAGACAGAAAATGCTGGAGCTTAAAAAAAAATGGGATCTCGAGAAATGTTCTGTGATTTTTGTTGTGTGCTTACCAGCATACAAATCCCAGGAACAACCATGAAGACACAAGTGCAGGATGTGAGAAAAGAGGAAGAGACTGATTGGTCATCTTTGACTTCTGGATTTCTCTGACAAAATTTGTCTCCTCTAAGGCAGTTTTTCTTTAATGTTCTCTCACAATTATTTCCCCAGTTTCTGTTTCCTTGCAGTATTAGGTATTATTTGTTAAGCTCCAGCTGCCAGGCTGACATGGTGTTGCAGGAGCCAGCTTACATTTTTTTAAAGTGCATTTTTTTGCTTCTCATTGTTCCAGAGAAAAGTTGAAAGCATGAACCTTAACACCAAAAAAAAAAAAAAGGAGCCAAAATAAAAGAATGAATGCCAAAGCCGTTATTTTGGAACCAAGATCTTAAGACCTTTAGAAGCTTGTTCATAATTTGGAGGGAGGGGGAGAATTTTTTTATTACTTGGAGTTAGTGCATTTCCTTGAATGGAAGAACCATGTCTTTCAGCAGGAGCGTATCACAAACACTTATAGGACCAGTGAGACCCATATCTCTTCTTCAACACTCTGAATATAAGGAACGATAAGTTGGCAGTGGCAAATTAAGGAAAACAAAAGGAAAGCAAAAGCAGAATCAGGTCCTAAAGAGGCTATAATATTGTAGTATGCTATAGAATGGAGCATAAACTTTAGCTGGTTTATTAAGAAAAATATAAAGCGGAGTGAGAAACAATTATGAATTGTTGAAGAAAACATTTGCCTCTGTCTCAGTTTACCTTTCTTACACTGTGGGTAGACCACTTTTCTTAAAAGTTCTGTTGTTTTTAAGAGGTTGGGATTTTTTCCCCCCTGTTTTTCTTTAGGTCCTTCAACAGACTAACATTATTCTTACTGTAAATACAACAGCTCATAGGAAAAAAATGCTAATAGTCTGTAACGCTTTTGCAGAAGTTGCTATTGAATGTTATTCAAATTTTATGCATTTTTCGTCTTTTCCTATTTTTTCATCAAGCTCATTTCACAAAATGAGACTTGGTGCTTGGAAAATGTTTTGAGATTTTGGAATTGAAAACAATTGTTCTAGAAATATTAGTTCTTTAAAGAAAGAGGAGCTTACCTCTTATGAGAATAAATGCCAGCAGAAATAATAAAGTGAAAAGGAAAGACTGAATCAATTGTTCCTACGCTTCCTTCCTTAATATTGAATTATTCATTATTTCCTTCAAAAATGCACAGAAGATAACCTTTTTTTTAACTTAAGACCCTCACTGAAGTTGCACATTAAACAAAAATAAATCCATGCCTAGGAAGCTTCCACAGGTTCTGACTAATTAGCATACTTTGAGAGTTACCTGTTTTGTGACTTCTCTGGGTTTATATTTGACAGCAAAATCAGATGCCATTTCCCAGCTGAAGTGCAACCTTATCATTGTAATTCCTTACATGTTTTTAGATGATGTCCTTTTATCATATTCTTTTTGGTATATGGAGATAGTACAGTTTGGTCATATTTCAAGTTCGCTCATGTCTGTATCAAATGGCATCAACCTAAATTGTTAGGGTAGGAAAATAAAAGAAAAATGAATTTAAAATATTAGCCTCACAAAAGCATACGTCTGGGATGCTGGGTAAAGGAGTAGCAGTGTTACAGAAAGGCTTCTTCTAGGAGGGAGGTGGGCAAATGCCTTTGTCTGTCGATGAATATAACCCTTATTTTTGACAGCTTAATATAGGATACAGCTCAGGATACAGTAAACATCTTTCCTGTATAGAGTATTTGTTTATGAAAGAATCAGACTGTCTGTGCCGGTGTTAAATAACTTTTGTAAACGGGTGGAACTGGTTACTTAACTCAGGGGCTTTTAACCAGAAGCTTTTGCAGTACTTCTTTTGTTTTATGTGACTTTTGTTTTGTCTGTGATCTCTGCAAATTTGGTCATTTGGAAAAAATCTCTCTACACCTTCCACTTTGCTCTTCTCTCTCTCTGGCTCTTCCCTGCAGGATGTTTTTTTCCCAGGCAATATTTAGGGTACGTGAGGCTGACCTCCATGGAGGTCACATAGTGGCACCTGTACTCAAGGTAGATGATGTGGGGTCTTATGAGGCTTGGAGTAGCTGTGAGCTGAGCATTGGAATGTCCTGTGTCAGTGGCATCCTTTTCCTTGGCTTTACCCTGCTCAGAGCCTGCGTGCTGTTAGACTCCAAAGCTTTTATTAGCAGGGAAACCTGGAGCTCTTTTAACACTGAATCTTACCAGTGCTTTAGAAAAGAGGTGACATTTCACAGTAGAGGCAGGTGGAAGAAATATTTATTTGGCAAGTTGATTTCAAGTAAATGATGGATGCTGTAATCTGCTCAGTGGATTGGAATGTTAGAGTAAAGCTCCAGGGAACACAGAATTATCTGTCCAAAGAGGCAATAAAAAGGGCATAAATAATTGATTCATCGTATGTTTCTGCAACTTGTCCCAAGGTTTTCACCTCCACATACCATGATGTGTGTTTATTATCATATATGGTATTTCACATAAGTATAGTTAATGCATACATATATATACCAAAAGGTCATACACAGAACACCATAAATGTATTGCAGAAAGAAAGCAAGCATATTATTAAAATTTTAGTGATTAATATAGCATTATATATGGAATTTTCTTATGGGGAAGGAGACAGGGGAAGAATAGGGCAGAGGAAGTGATGCCAGGTCTTGAACTGGGAAATGAAAAGCTTTCGCTGGTCTGCAGTGGCCCGTTTTCTTTCCATCTGAAGAAAAATTATTTTGATGTCATCGATATTCAACCCTCACAGTGGTTAGTGAAAGAAACTTCATTTGCATGTTTAGATAATTGTCCCTCTATTTTTTTCCCCCAAGAAAACAGCTGCTGCCATGTCCATTGTGCAGAGGAAAACATTTCATCTCTATTTATGTTCAGAGAATGTCTTGTACGTTATTTTGGCGTCTTAATTTATGACCTATAGTAATAATAGCCATCATCATTTTAATGAACTAATTAGATTAATTACTGTTACTGCACAGTATTATTATTCTTATTCTTACTATAATCACCATGGGGAAAATTTTAAGTATTAGGAATCAAGAATTGTATTGTTGCAACTCTAATTCATAGTGTGCCAATATTTCCCCTATAAGCCCCAATTATGCAGTATTAATAGTGGAATTATTTCAATTCATAATTTAGCTGCAGCATTATGAACAGAGTTTCTGTTTTTTCAATATTTTTTGATTTTATTAAATTCTTCATCCAATTTGAACAACATCATGGTGGGCTAAATGTTGAGGGAAGAGAATCTAGTACCTTGCTTTGTATTATTAAGATTAAATTTGAGTGCTTATTTTCTGAAGATGTTTAGTCCCAGCATTTCCTTTGAATGGAAGAGGAGTTGTATTACTTCATTTTGTGCGCAGTAGATACTCGGAGATGCTTGTGGCCTGTATCCTATATATAGCTATATCTAGGTTTGTTTTATTATTGTCATAATCTTAGAATGGATTGTGCTGTGCAAGAACTGTTTTGTCACTTGTACTTTGCTAATATTGAAGAAATCAAGTAAAATAAATAAACAAAGATGAGACAAAATGTAAAAATCAGGATAGTTAAAGGCTTGAATTATGCAACACTGGGAATCAAAGAACTGTTAAAAACCATAACACAAAAAAATCAGCTGAATTGGAACGATAAATGAGAAAGGAGTGCCTATGAGAAGCGTAATGAGTCACACGTGAAAACATTGTGATTTCTGTTTCTTCCTTTGTGACTGTACAAAAGCATGCAGATACAGCTGATTCTAATCAGTTGAAGATTTAAATCTTATATTTCAAAGTAGGTGAATGGTGTCTACTGCAAAAAGAAAAAAAAGTCCTTGGTACCTTTTAATGAAGGATACATTAAAATTACTAATCAGTTGAGTTGAACAACTCAAAAATTACCAAGTGAAGACAGAACCTGCTGTCCTTCAGTAAAGCAAACTAAAGCTGTTGTAAGGGGACTCTTGATCTCAAAAGAGCTGCTTCATTGTGAGCAAGTGAAGACAAACGATCTGATCGTAGGCACATAAACGTGCTGTTTAGCTGCGCACAAACAGCTTCAGGGCTCCACAGTGCTTAGTGCTCCTTTTTCAGTTATTGTAGTGGTTTCAGTATTAATTACTAAATATTGTAAAAAAAATCCCTGTCTTTTTTATTAATGAATTCCCTAGTCATCTCTTTTAAATACTAGCATTTGTTAAGAATAGAAAAAAAAAAAATTTCTAAAATGCTAATTATGTCACAGATAAGTCTAAAGTGTTTGATGCTCACGTGACTAGGATATTTACTCAGCATACGGTCCTTCCATTTTTACAGTTTAACATTTGCAACATAGTTTTTAAAATCTTTTTTCTTTTAGATTGAAATACAGTTTCATGTATTAATGATCAGTTGAGCCAGAATGGTGTACACCAAGATGCCCTAGATAATAAACCCAGTGCTTTTAAGAGGTATCATATTTAGGGCATTTTGAACACTCAGATTTACTCTACAAGTGCTTGGCACCTGATCTGTTTCACTCAGTAGAAATATTCAGGATTTTCAGATGTACAGCAGTGCAGTAGCTCAAATCAGCTTGCCAGATGTCCCCAAATCCCAGACAAATGTTAAGCATTCTTGAGTTGTGCCACCCATGTTAATGTTCTGAGCAGAAAATGGAGACGTGCCAAGGGAAAGAGTCACAAAACCTCTTAAAAAAATCTAAAAAAGTTCTTTTTTTAGTTTTTTTTTCCTTATAGCAACTGAATTCAGGGAAGGACAAGCTATGGATAATCTACATGCTGGAGACTATTTTTTTATACACATCAAAATAGTTCAAATAGATGGCATTTTTCGTGTATGCATGCCTCTGACAGAGCACAAGAGCTCATAACTAGTGCAGCAGGAGCATTCTCATGTTTCTGGTCTATGGCTGTACCATCATTTGAAAACAGCGGTATGCCAGATGCTACCTACCTTCTTGCTCTCCTTTTTAAGAGAGACTTCTTTTTAGGAAGACCCTTGTGCCTGACTCTACAAGGTCTTACAAATCACTCTTGTTGATTGGGGTGTGCAGTGGACAGATCTTTCCCAGCAAGATTTGGGGTTGCTAGAGCTCTTAAGGAGGTGATTTTCTTGGGTCTAACCTGGATCTTGGTTCACGGAGGTGCCTCGTTCTGCACTTCGAGGACAAATTTGCCCAGTCCTCAAACTAAGCATGAGCTCTGAAGTTTGGCTCACTCTGAAATAATTATACCAATCAAATGGAAAATAACTGTGCCATGCAGTGGCCTTCTAATTTCATGAAATAAATCGTGAGGAAAATTCTAGTATTAAGCTGTTTCAGATTATTCATAGATGCCATATCGGAAGTCATGCCATATTTATGGTATCTTTGATGGTCCTCCACAGGTCTTTCATGTATCTTCATGTGGACAGCTAGTTTTGGGATTTGGAAGTAAATACTAGCTTTTGTGTGAGTAACTTTTAAATGCACATGTGCTACTCAATTTCCTCCATTTTCTTCTATATATCTTTGCAGCCTTATGTTTTGTTGGTTTATGCTTATAATAGGATCTCTCTTTGCCTTGTTTTTCATTAAATGGATATAAATTTGCTTTTTCAAGTTTAAAAACTACAGAGAAAATTAAGTCAGGAAAAAACCTGAATGAGTATGTCTCAGTAAATGAGACTTCTTTCTGTAAGTCAGGAAGAAGATATAGTGCTTTTTCAGAGCCCGTTCTTACAGTCTTTCAATGAGCATGCATAGCGAGCTCTTTGAAACAGCGAAGGTCTTTTGACTGGATTAGTTTTGCCAGTAACAGGAATGGAAATGATGATGATAATAGTTAGGCTATTTCCTTGTGTTAACACAGTTGCAAATCCCATTGAGCCACTCCGGTCAGACGTCAGAATATGTAAAAGAGATGCTGTGAGAATACGTTCGGCCTGACATTAAAGAAGCTGGGAACCTGAGAAGAAGGGAATGATCAAAACCTTGCTTTGCAAGGAGGGAGAAATGGAAGGAGTAGAAAATTTGGAGCACCACAGAAAATAGTTATAGCACTTGATTCCTGAAGAACTATTAAAAATTTGTCCCATGAACAAGCATTGTATGTCTTTGGGCAGGCTGTGAGGGCAAGCCCATATCAGAGAATGGCAGGGTAGGGATTGTTCAAGAGAAGATAACTCTAGCTGAAGGGTAAGACAGCAGAAGTGGTGCTCTTTCACTGCTGCTAGGGGAAACAGTCAATGGCATGTGAGTTTGAGCGGAAAGCAGAAGTAAGACCTATTTTAGATCCTGAGAATCCATATGTAGAGACTAGATTGATTGAAGTAAAATTCATGTGATGTTGAGAAAAAGTTATTTGAAAGATTAATTACTTTAATTTTGCCCCAGCTTTACCTCTCTAGTGCATGAGAAAACAATTTCTTATATTGGTTATAGTTTCCTGTCTCTGATTTTAGTTTAACAGGACAGGCTATATTTTATTTAATCTAAGATGCATGATATGAACCATGTTCCTTTGTCCTTGAGGTCGATAATTCTGTTGTTGAAGCCAAGCCAACTGGCTTTCAGATTCTTGCCTTGCTTTTCCATTTCAGTCATATGGTCTATGAAGACTTACCTTGCCTTTTCCTAAATGATGAATCAAAGGACAGTGGAAAAAGATGAGTACTTTGACAGTGTGTGTGAGATGAAGATAAACAGCGATAAGATTGATGACTCATTTAACAACTCATCTATTTGTGTTTGGATATGAAGACACTCTCCACTGTCATGTTGGAAAAATGTCTAAAATAGTTTGATAAACTGATGATAAAATCCTAAAATAAAATAAAACCCATTGCAAAGTTGTAGCATTTCAAAATTGACTGTGAAGAAGCCTTTTTATGTGCAATTTCACTATCACTCAATAGGTAAGTAGAACATATTTGATTTAGTTGTGCCATTTTCAAATTGTGTTATCTGACAAACTTAGTACAGAATACATAATTAGATCATACTACTGTATTTATGGTAATGAATGCTGCATTCGCAATACTTGAAGCCTCACATTAGGCAGATATTTAATTTTTTATAGCTGTTTTTGACAGGTACCATTTTTTATCTTGAACATAAATCTGTCGGGAATTCTATTTGTACTAAAGGCTTACACGTAGTATATTACAATTTTGATTTTTAACAGGCAAATTTGTGCAGGCATTTTATTTTGCAAGCAAAGTAGCTTTAAAAAAAAATCTTTGTAATTACCACTTCTTTATTGTATGACCTCATTTACAGTATAGAGCAGGCTTTAAAACACTTAAAATTATGGTATTTATCAAAATGTTATGTATTCCACAACTAAAAGCCTTCTGATACAGAAAAAATAACCACTTCCTAATAGTTGCTGGCAATTGATAGAATGTGAATGAGCAAAAGCAAAAAAATTGTGAGTTGAGCTCAGACAACTTTGAACTGGATGTGGTGGATGAAAGTACCAGTGTATATTTTTGTTCAGGTTAATTTTATTGGGATAGTAAAGAAGTAGAAAATGAGGCGTGGAGAAGAATAAAAAAAACTTGAGAAAGCCCGAACATGGTACTGAGTTTCTTATCTGAATGTAAAATTGGGGGTTCTGACACTTTGCAGGAATTGCCTCCTATCTTCTGAGTGCAGTCACTGTACCATAATCCCGAACAGTTATTGTTCATTGCTAATTAATTATTCATAATACTCAGGTTTTGATGCTCACTCAAAACATGCTAGCCTGTTTTGCTGAAGAAGGAAAATATTGTGCACACGTATGTGTACAATACTAAGTAACTAGATTCACAGAGCCAAATTTCTCTTCTAGAGAAACAGAAAATAATCTACCTTGGCACCAGATTGCATCGTCTGTTTATCGTTAGCAATATGAATGCAGTGAAAAGCAATTATTTTCGCACGATGCAGAAAGCAGTTTTAAAATATGTAGATACTCTCATTGTAGTTTCAGCAGTCATGATCTCCCTAGTTATTTTGGTTGCCAGAAAAAAAGTGAAATAGCTTGGAAATCTCTGGACAGTCCCTGTGGCTTCTACAGTCCCAGGCTGCATTTACCACAGGAAGATAATTTAAAAGGGGGGAGAATAATTCATCTCTATTGCAATTGTGTGTTTTGCTTTTATAATGCTTGTACCCTCTGTAGGCTGAATAATCAAGGAGCTGACTGAATGCATATTCCATTTACTGGAAACACTCTTGTTGATTTAATGTGGACTTTGGATCAGGCCCTGAGCATGCAGGGGAGAGCCCTGCCCAGCAGATGCGGGCTTTAATAGGCCTTTCATCCTTTAAGATGCTCTAGAATGCATGGAAATACACACTGGGGAGCCTGGAGAGTACACAGATAGGTATGTGGAATAGAGGCTTATCTACGAATAAGTCCAAGAAGAGGAAGATTATATTTATCATAAAGCAATTGGGAAAAGCAGTGTGCCTGTGAATCAGACGCTACATCTTCTCCTTTATCTGTTGAACTGATAGTGGGAGAAACACTGATGTGCCCTTGTCTGTGAAGTTTGCATTTCTGCCTCAGAATGGAAATTCTCCAAAACCTGTGAAACAGTGACACCAAAGTGATGATTAACTTTATAGGCTAAATCACCTTCATTAAGTTTCATTTGATCAAATTAAAGCTCTTCTTTTTAAGCACTGCTTTAAAAAAGAAACAATTAACACTACTACTCTGGGGCCTTGCCTGCAGATACTGCAGTCCCAGAGACTGGATGCTGTCGAAACTTACTGCCTGTATTGTCTGAAATATGAATATTTTATTCTAAATACTTTGATTAGGGCCTGCTTCTCACGGTATGGTAGAATTTAATGAACATGCTTTCCTAAATAATTTTGCGTGCTTTAGTGAAAAGGTGGGGGCCTGTAATTCTCAGATGCATCAAGCAAATGCGTCGTGCCAATTATTTAAATTGTACTTTGAATCACTCGTGCCATATCTCTGCAGCTAATTAATAACTTATATACCTGGCTTTTGTTAAAGACATCACCACCACCCCCTTTCGTTTCTCATCTGTACAATTCTGCTTTGTGCATTCTTCCTTCCAAGACTGAGTGTTTGCTGTAAATTTGACAAAGATCAACAACCATGATGAGTGCAGATGGACAAAGGTGATGACTGCAGGTGGCAAATAGGGGTTGGAAGTGGAATGGATACGATTTCAAAGACTACTCGGCCATTATCTGAAGGAACACAGTGCAGGGTATGACAATTTCAGCCTCCTGGATGAATAGTAAGAAATCTCGTTGGTGGCTGGTGTGGGCTATTTAAATAACATCTTGCTTCCTGTACTCAGTATCAAAGAAATGGGTGACAAGGAAGCGGCTGTGGGACAAGGCGAACAAGTGCTGTGTGAGCTGGGAAAGCTCAGCAAGAGCCTGTGGAGGGAGTGACCCCACCCTGGTAGAGAGAGCTGGCAGAGGGCAGCCCTGCAGTTTGGAGCCAGAAGGGGAGAACGCTCCCACATTTAGTAGAAATAGAAATAGATTTCTCAGTTTTTCTCAACCCTTACCAAGCTCAGGTAGTTTCTGCTAAAAGTCACAGACAAAAAACGGACCAGCAAAACTGAGCCAAAATTGAAATGCGAGTCACAAAGGAAAATTGCAAGTGTTCTAGAAGGCGATTGCTAAGAAGACATGAACTAATAAATTATACTTTTTCAAATCACATGATTTTTAGCTGGCCTAATGGCACATGATTGTCATCTAGTTTCAGAAATAGAAATACAAGTAAATTAATAAGTATCCTGACAGTCTTGTGGCTGATCACTTTTATTTGCTTGTTTCTTTTGTTCGTTCTTCTTGGGAAGCTTCCTTGCCATTCACTGTTATCAGCATATCACCATTTAAGTACATCTGTTATTAGACATTATAGGTTTAAATATAATATTCAGGTTTTAATCCCTGTAAAGAAATGCTCTCTGTCAGGAGAAAGGTGATGATGTATTGAAAGAAAAACTTCAAAAATCATTGTGTTTTCATTTCAGGGTTTTGATTGTGGACTATGTCTAGATTGAGAAATTTGGCCAAGAATTTAGAATTTCAGATACGTATTCGAGCTTCTTAGGAATTTTTCAGAAATTAACAGTAGGTTGGACATCTTTGCAAAATGCAGTTTTTCAGAAACTATTTGGTACTATCAATTTTTGATCTAAGTAAAATTTCATAAAGGCAGATTAAAAAACATCACATCTTGGCTTATTTGACTTTCTAGAATCTGTCTTTCCTCTGCTGCACATGTTCAATAAAGGTTTATTGCGGTGTTCCTCAGTGTAGATTCTGTATAATACAGATTGTGTATGTCTAATTTGGTTGGTCTGTTTTCAGTTTGGGTACAACTGATTGTTTATCACAACAAGGATTTTCTGTTAAAAATATTGTCCTACTTCTACAATAATTCTGTATTTGTAATTTCAATTTCTGTTGCTTTTTGTACATTTAGGCAAGGAAATGGGATCTCAGCTAGCTTGGTAACTCTTTGCCTCCAGAATACCTGAATTAGAGTTTAGTGGTATATTTTTTTAAGTAAGAACCTTTCTGTGAGCTGCTGAATTTTTGAATTATTTTTTCTATTTTAATTTTTAGCAATTGTCTGAAATGACTGCAGGCTAACTAGCGTACCTGCAATAGTGCAATTATGTCATATTTAGTTTAGTGGTGGACTTGGAAGTGCGAGGTTAATGGTAGGACTTGTATCTTAAAGGTCTTTTTCAACCTAAATGGTTCTAGGATTCTATGATTCTTTTGAGCTAAGGACCTCTAGTAGAATTGCTTTAAGTGTTATTTATGAGCATTGCAGTCCCAAAGCCTTGAATGCTTCAAGATATGAGTAGTCCTGTGCCATTTTCCACTTTATCTCAGTGCAGCATTATTATAGTTACAGCTTTCTCATTGTAACTGCGTTAATGGGGAAGGGAGAGAAGGAAAGAGAAGAATGAGACAGACAAATGACAGGAAGGAACCCCCTTTCCTAGCAAGGGAAGAGACCAAAAGATTTTCATGATCTCTTTCTTGGTGTCTCGGTGCTGATATGAGACCCTGTTTGGCTTTGGATAGAGGACACTTTTAATTGTAAGGAGCTGTTTTGGCCCAGAAGAGCAAACAACTTGAAACTCGTGTTTATCTTTCAGGGAGCAACCCACAAAGACACCTCTGAAACACACTTTCTCTAGAAGTGTCCCTCTCTCAGACGTGCTTCCTGTGTTCCACTTACACTCGATGGCATGGAGAGTGGGAGAGGATGGTAACCTGTGGCATAAATACACTAAAGACAGCACCAGCACAAGTTTTGGATGGCACAAGGCAACACTGACACAGGCCTGTGGGTTGGGAACTGCTGCGTGTTGAGAGAAGCAGCAGAATCCAGGCGAAAGTGGGTAACTGGGCAGAAATCACGATCGGTAGCTTTCTGTGCGAGGTCCTCCTTGCCCATTTAACCCCTAATTTGGAATGGAGTATGCAGCTTGTCATATCAATCTTCAGAGGTTGTTGACCCCTCTTATAAAGCATTGAAGAACATGTCAGCTGAAAAGCCCTCTTTTCAAGCCATTTGCAATTTGGCTACCACGGTTACTTCTTTCTCAATCGGGCATTTCCATTGCTTTCAGTAGCAATTTAGAAACAGAACCAGTTCCAGTTCCAGCTGTGTTAAGCAAGCTTAATGGCTGCTTTTTTTTTTTTTTTTAATGCTGTTGAGAAGGACGGCTTGCTAGTAGCTTATATTCTCAGACAACTGTTAATTATTTTCTTGTCATTTTCAGTTCATTGGCTGAGGAGAAATGGCTCTAATAGTGACAACTGTGGGTCTGGCAACAAATCTAACTCAGCTTGGGGCTTTACACAATATAGTCCCCCCAACAAACCCAGTGTGCCACCCAGAGGCTAGTCCTTGTTTTCCACTGGTGAGGTGTAGCAGCACTATAATTCTTATGCACTACTTTCTCACCCTTACTGTCTTGGAGGGTTTCTCTTTGTGTTCACATCATGAATCCCTGCTGTCTTGGTCCTCATCCAGCAAGTTGGTTAGATGATCTTAGAGTGGCGTGTTCATATAGATCACAGAGAACAAACAAGAAGTAGATGGCTGGTACTTAAGAGAAAATGCGGGTATTTCTTGGGAGCTCCACTGATGGTGCACACACATCACATGGGTAATTTATAAACCAAAGTATCTCTCTGGATGTTATTAAAAGTCAAAAACAAGTTGTACACTTGAAAATCTCTGTTAGCAAAGAGTGCCCTCAGGCAGCTCAACTTTGTAATCTTGATTTTATTTATTGAACAGAATGTAAATAACATATCAGCAAGATTAGAAGGAGAGAAAGGCAGAGAAACGGTTACCTGTATCCTTTATGTGATACTGAGGAACTAATTTGTTCAGTCAACTGAAACATGTTTCTCAGAGATGAAGGGAAGTTGGACATTGTTTTGGATACTATTTTTGAAAAAATATTCTCATTGATAGACATCTGAATCGGAGGAGGAGTGGAGGAACATTGTGTTCTTAGAAAATAGTAACTTTTCATCCAGTGTTGCCGTCATCCTGTGATTTTCAATTAAGATGTTTCCATACTTAAGTGATGAAGTATCTAGATAAATCTCCAGACATGGAAGTCTCATTTCTGATTAAAAGTAATAAAATCATGAAAATATGCTGCTGTGATTTGCATTTGCTATCAAAGTTTTAAGTCATGTGTGAGTCTGTGAAATGGGAGTGAATACCAACTCTGGTAAGCTTCAAACTGAAAAAAAGGAAGTGGATGAAATCTCGTAAACAGCCAAGAAAAAAATGTGAATTGCATGTGGAAAATGAGAAAGCTTTCAGGAATGTCCTGCTGTAAATAGGAATAATCTTGGATGCAGCAGACGTATGTAGGCAAGAATAATACAAACAGACTGAGGTTGCTGGTGTGTGTTGAGCCTCTAATGAGACAGCATTATTCATAGATCTTTCAGTGCTACCTAAAGATCTGAGTAATAATTAGAGATAGGACAGAGGAATGACTAAGCAGACTTGCTTCCCACAGAGATCTGATTGTCTAGCAAATTGACAGGAAATCTGATTTGCAAGTAAAGTAAAATTTCCTCCACCTGAATGGAAGCTTAATACTGCTCTAAATGGCTGATACCTGGCTATGGGCCAGTTGGCTGACATTGATCGTGTTGCAATGGAACCTGTAGCAGGACCAAAACTGCTGTAGCCCAAACTAGGCTAGACTAGAGTTTGCCCAGTGGCCAGTGAGGTCTGAGAAGCACAATCTGCTTTAAAAAGAAAAAGGCAGACTGATAACTCTTTTCAGATGCACTAGTAATCCTGTCAGCAGGCAGATGATAACATATTTTAAGTGAATTGTCTTGAATCTGAGACACTTGGCTGTTGTGTTTTTTATATATATATATATATATGACTTCTTGTTTAGCTTTTCTTTTTTTTTTTCTAATGTGTGAATCATATGAAATCATTTTCATTTCTGAAGATACTGCCCTATGAATCCAAGAGCCTGTGACCATGATCCTTGTATATAACACATTCTGAAAATAGGGTAGCATGAGGGCTTTTCTAAGTAACCATTTTTTGTGCTTCTCCATAAATATATATCTGTGATAAGACATGTATGCATTCCCTTAACCAGGTAGGTGTGGGATACAGGAGAACTTGGCCCTTTGGATCTAAGTGAGGGAATGAAAAGGTGTCTGTGTGGGTAAACATCTGTATCACCAATATTACAAGGAAGGGGTAAAAGTCAGTCAAATGTTTATGACTGCTTTAACCTCTAACTAGAGGCAAAAAGGATGTGAGTCAAGCCAATTTCTGTCACTAGCTGATGAATATTCTCTTTTACTTTGCATTACAGAACCCTCTTTTGTGGTATGGGAGAAGTAGGTGATGACTGGGGTTGTAGATGTCAGAGTGACTAGTGACAGATTGCTATAGGAAGACTGAGAAATACTGAAGCTTTAGCAACTGGAAATCAATAATAAAAATGTACATTTTCATTTTTTTAAAAATAGAAATGTAGAAGCACATTGCTGGAATACCAGCATATTCTAATAGCAGCAGTAGCCTCTTGAACAGAAGCACCATGGCTTCTCTCTTTTCAACTATGGAACTAATTAGCTGTTGCTACTTCCAATTTTTAACCTCGGTCCATTGGTTCATTTCATTTTTATTCTGTCTTTAATCGTAGCATGTCCATCTCGGCTTTGTGTGGCAACCAGGCTTAAAATGCTCTGAATGAGTGAAAGAGCAGACAGGAATGCCTGGAAGCTGAGCATACCCTGTGTGAAGGTTGTTTTCTATGGAATCACTGTAGACACCCAACAGAGACAATTAGAATATATCTACTCCAAAATACCCTCTGGTAGAGCATTGGTGACTAGCTAATTAGAGGCACTTTTACAGCCTATGGAGATAATGAGACTCCACTGCCACCTCAATAGAAGGGCTCACAATGGGCCAGAAAATACCTTGTGCTTAGCTTACAGAAGGCTGAAATCTGGCAAAGGGCTTGCTTCCTTTTAAGGCTAGATCCTTAATTCCTCACACTGATGGGTCATCTGCTGCATGGGCTCTACTGACTGGCTTTTATAACTTGCATTATTGTCGTCTGTTGCATTTCTGCTGCAAGACTGCCTTAAAGAGGAGTGTATGTGCTAAACTCTTTGACTGCCAGTCTCAGAGTATACTCCTATATGGTCTTCTAGTGTGCTTCTGTGGATCTCCATGTTGTTCCAGCAGCCTACTGCAGATGATTCGTGTGTGAGCTTTGAAGCATTTCTTATGCTTTATTGTTCACCTGGTACATGAAATAAATAAAAAAAAAAGAGAGATGGTTACACAGGCTGTGATTAGAAACAATTGATGTTTAGCAGCTAGTAACACAGACTAATGCTTGAGTCGTGAAGTTAGTATCAAAGCCTGTTTACGAACTGGTCAACTAGAATTCAGTCAATATGGAGACTGATTGGATCTTTGCAGGAGAGAGTTTAAGCTGTTGTGAACTCCTCAGGACATTAATAAAAGGTGCAGCATGTGTATAAGGCTGCAGAGTTGGGGATGTTTTTGTTCTGTAAGTCGGCAGCGAGGCTCTGAGCTCTAGTGGGTCCCTGTGTAAGCTGACTCCAGTGGTATCAGAGCTGACTCCCACTCTGAGTGCTGCTGCTGTGTCCTAGCTATGGAACACAGAGTTAGATCCTGAAAACACGAACACGTACATGTTAATAAAAAGAGGTGGTAGAGGCCGAAAGCACACCTTTCCTACCAGCTTCTTCAAGTATTACAAAATGCGTGTCTGGAGAGGCAGCACGGAGTCTCTTGCCATAAATCTAGATTGGCCCTTGGCCAAGAGGAGTTATCATTGAGCTCAAGGATCTGGGCTTCTCCTGAGGAAATAAAAAAGCCTCATACTCTCGTGTTTCTAGCTGCACAGTTTACATTAAATTAAAATATGTTTTATCTATTTAGCACTCTGAATAATAAAAGCTGTATACAGCTGCACTAGCACTGTGCTGTGCATTTTAATGACAAGCTTGTGACTACACCAGAATTGCAACTGCAATTCAGATGTTTCTTAATGTATCCCAAATATTTTATTAGGGTTTCTTTTAAGTATGCGTGCCAGAGAGGGAGGGGAAAAGAAGAGTAAATAGCATTTAAGATTTTAATAACTCTTTGTTAAAGAGAGTTAATGTAAGGGAAATGTGGAAATTGTATGTTTTCAGACTGACAAGCATAATCATTTTGCCAAAACATGATTCAAATAACTGTCTAAATATTTGGAGTGTCTTCTAATAAAAATATACTCAACCTGTTTTCCACACTCAGATTAATTTGAAAGAAAAAATGACATACAGTTCAAAAGAAGGCATTAAATCAGAAAGGACCACATTGTTCTCTCCTGGAAATCATGAGTTAGTATTCAGAGTAAAGTCTTAAATGTTTGTGTATTTTGCCAGCTGTTTAGCAGCTTGAGGCACTTTGAATAGTTTCAACAAAATGACAATAAGGCTTGGGCAAAGTAAGATTCATTAGTGGAAACAACAGAATAAAGTAGACAAATAAGACAAAGGGGGAGGGGGAAGAAAGGAAAAAGGAAAATGGCAAACTCCATTCACCTCATTTCTTTCCTGAGTTTGAATGGAATGTGTGTGTGTAAACTGGAGAGTATTCTGCATTCAAGGGAAAGCCTATAGACTAAAAATGGAGTTACATGTGGCTTGCAGTTGTCTTAATTGTGGGATGAGTGGCTGCTCCTTATGGTGACTTTTCCCTACAAATACCATAAAAGTAGCTTATAAAGAGAGCACAACTGTAGACGTTTCGGGCTTTAAAAATACCAGCTGCTTACTGCATTAGCTAATAACAAAGCTTTAGGTAACCGACATTATTTATGAAAGAAAGGAATGAAGTAGGAGGTGCCCCACCTTACAGTATGTCATGTCCAAAGAAGCAACAAGGAACTTAGCTGCACATCAGCTCTACCCATGACACAATATACTTGTGGCTTTTGGCCTTTTGTTCTTAAGACTGTTGTGTAGTTTGTGAAGTGTTTTATGTGGGCATGTGAAGTAAATGTTCTGAATTAAAAATGTATTGGATGGTTGTCTGCAAATACCGAATTCTGGATCAGGATGGTCATTGGTTCTTTTGCCTGAAAGCTTTGAAGGGGGTTGTGTTGCAGGTTCATTCTGATCATGCATAGTGGAGTTTTTGTGCTGCTTCTATTTGGCTGTTGTGTTAGATTTATCTCGTGTTGAGGAGGGTTTTGCTGCTTACCTTGCCAAACTGTTCAGTCAAGACTGAGTAATTTATGTCTGTAGGGAGAAAGCCTAAGAGCAGTAGTACGTGGTCACGCCAAATGAGGTTCGTAGCCACCCTGGGGAGCATCAGAATAGGGTGCTCTTACTGCAAGTGAAAGTCCGCAGAATAATAAAAGTTATTTACTCTTGGTTACGCTGTATTGCATTAAATAAGCATACTATAAAAGCTGCATAATAAATGCACTGCTATCAAACTATAGAAGTCTCCTCCTCCTCCTCATTTCAGGTATTCATGCAAATCTAGAGTTCAGATTTCAGCCAATGAAAAGCTGAGATTTATTTTGCTCACTTAGCCTTGGAGCTGTGTGGTCTCTGATTTGAGGAATGTAAATTTTGGATCCCTTTAAACTAAATAGCAATCCTATATTTAACACTTCCTGTAAGGTTTACACTCCCTTTGCATAGAGAATGCTGCTGTACACAGACTCACCGCTGTTTCTGCTAGGATCTAGTTACCTTTTTGATATATGAAGAAATGCAGCAGACTCCTGAGAGCTGTGTTCATCACAACAAATGCCTCACGTGCACCTCCCTTCCAACTATAAATGAGGAGTGAAAAGAATCTCTGCTTATCTGTCTGTTCCTGAGTCTCTCTTGTTAGTGAGCAGTGCAATGAGATTTCAGTGAGTCAGTCTGTGTCCAAGACTGCGTTTGAAGACAATTCCTAGTGCATTGGAAACATGGAGCAAACTGCCCTGGTAGTTTTAACGTAGAGGTAAAATGATTAAAATGCACTGAGGGCAGCTAATATTCGGTTATCATCACTCGTCTTTAACAAGGTAGAGGAGGCCACTGGCAAGTCTGGAAAGCTCTTTGGAGACTAATGTCGCCAGCCATCGGATGTCACTGTTGCACTACTCAACCCCTGCTGAAACACCGTTTCTCGAGTAAAAATTCTCTCTCTTAAGAAAGATAAATAGATAAGAACTGGGGGAGGGAGATTCTGAGTCAGATTCATCCCCGTGTGTAAATTGAAGCCAGTAACTTACAGAAGATTGAAACAAGATAGGCAGGGTTTTTTCCACCAGTGTCGAAGGAGGCAGAGTCCATTAAGGCATGGAGGCGAGTAGTTGCTTGGTTGTAATGAAGGAGGGAGAAGACCCTGTCTCAGTGACAGATCCTGGCTTGATTGTTTTTAATTTTGATGGATGTATGAGGGACCAAAGCACAAAAAGCTTTAGGCAAGGGAGGAAAGAGGGACTAGACAGTGTAGAATACTTCTTTTCTTGCTACCTTGGGATGAGGGTACTTTCTGTGCGAAATTGGAGCATTTCCTCATGCTTCAGGCTTCTTCAAGCCTTTGAAAATTGATCATTTGGGCTTATTTTAGTCCCCGTGTGGTTATTGTTTTCTTTCTCTATTTTTGACGATACTACACTTTGGATCATCAGCTCTTAATTTGTATCTTGTTAACATGTGCATGTTGTAATACTTGTCTGATAACTTTGATCAAAGCAGTATATAAATGTGTTCGAGAGCAGTAAGTATTGTGGACCTATGAAGAAAACAATGCGTTTTTGTAGTGTCATTATATGTGTGTAGCTATAAAATATGTATAGGTCTAGTGACATAAGGAAGATCAGTAGCAATGGTTGATCTAGAGTTCTATATCAAAACTGATCCCTAATAGGCTACATTGTTTTTATGCTTTGTATTTGTGCAGGTACATCCAGAAGGAGAATTTAATCTGTTAGGTTGCCATAGTTTACTTTGGAAAAAATAGTTGGAATTATCTTAGATATGAGCATTATCTGTCACAAAAGTTGGTAAATAGATACATTGAGTTATAGGGAGATGTCTCAGAGTTTATTGGTAGACCTGGTTTTATTTAACACCTTAATAATCTAGAAGGCAGGGTAAGCAGCATGGCAAATAAATTCACAGGTCATACTACATTTTGGAAGAGCTGTGAATACCTGTGAAATCAAGTGATAAAGATCTTGCAGTTAGAAATATGACAGAAAATAATAAATGAAGTCATCTAGAAAGTGTGCAAACAGAAACTAGTGTTTAATGTAATAAGAGAGCAGTACTTCAACTCAAAGGAGATGAGATAGTGAAGTCAGTATGATTTTACAATGCAAAATGCATGTGAAGTACTGGGGAAGGGATTGTCAAGGAATAGTTATAGGGCTATTTTGTAATAAACTAGGCGTACAATAATGGTAAAGATGAAATTCCTACATTTGCTTGGACTTGCTGTGGATTTGGCATACAAAATTCAAAACCATTAGTATGGTTTTTCTTTCTTGAAAGTCCTTGTGCTCCTGATGTTATACTAAGAGTCTTATTTTTAATTTTCAATGAGTTTTTACCTTCTGGTATTTAAATAAGAAAATTAATTACCTCATAAGACTAGTAAAAAGAAATGCAAGTATTTTTGAAGAGCACTGTGTTTTTTTAGTCTTATCTTGGTATATTTGAGTCTTAAATTGTAAGTACTGCTTTGGCAATACTTATCTCTCAGGCCCATGAAAAGTTGACAGCAATTGTCAAAAGTGAAGGTAGGTCAGAAAAGGTCAGCAAAATTGTTTGGTTAAACAACTAGAAAGGCTGATTAAGAGAAAACTGTAAGCTATTCAGCAATAAAAGCAATTAGGAAAATTATGATAAAATATATATATAAAATAAACATCTGAGAACACTGAAGGATAACTAGGTTCAGAAAATACGACAACTTGCTTAAACCATGAATAGGAATAACAAGGGTGCTCTTGAAAAATAAAATGAAATCAAAGGATATTTATCAAAGTAATGAGTAAACGATGCTAGATGGTAGAAGGAACTTAAGGGAGGGTTAAATAGTTTTTGAAACTGAGCATGGAAGACCACATGGCATGAAATCTGGCATTAGCAGGGGGATAAACTAGACAGAGCATTTCCCATTCCTACTCCTGAGTACAGTGTGACAGTCTAAAGCCTTTGCACTTCTGCACGGTACTAATTTTCATTCAACTTTTATTGAGACACATTATCTTTCCTGAAAGAAAAGCAAGACTGAAGGTAACTGATCTTGGTGAAGACTACAAAAATGGACTTGTTGCTGGCAGTATGATTACAGCAGAAATTATTCTGAAGTCTATATTTTGAAATCTTTATTAGGAAATAGTGTTTCTGAAAGACAAATCAGAAGACTGGAAAAGAGACCTCCACTGTAAACCTAGATAATCCATTAAGCTTTGGAGTGTGTTTTAAGAAATACGTATTTCAGTTAAAAAGAGGCTGTTCCTAAAGTCTTTTCCTCTATTAGAGACATGGTTTTTGTCTGCCACATCCAGAAGCAGATGGGGAAATACCCAGAAATTTGTTTGTGCCAGCCCCTTTCCTGCCATAGACACTCGTCTTTACACACCACCGCTTCCTGGGCAAAATTGTGACCTTGGGTAGTATCAGTATGTGACTTTGGGGTTTTATGT
Organism: Ibidorhyncha struthersii; assembly: GCA_013398815.1. NCBI lineage: Eukaryota > Metazoa > Chordata > Aves > Charadriiformes > Charadriidae > Ibidorhyncha > Ibidorhyncha struthersii. The sequence continues at coordinate 166,377 of VZSZ01007630.1, forward strand.
GTGTTCCTTTTTCTTTCTTTGAGAGGTAGAGGACAGTGTCAAACAGCTCAAGTTTTGGGGTAAAAATACAAAACTGCTTACTGTGAGAGAGTTAACAGCTACGAGGAAGTTGGCATTTGATAGGCTGTCAAAGCCTGGTGAAAGAATGTAAACTTTTCCAAGAGGGAGCTTTAACTGTTGATAACAAGTATCAGCGTAGAGTGTAAAATGGCATAGCATGCTGCATGTATACATAGGAGTGTATGGCAGTGAACACAAGAGAATTTTCGTGTTTGGTGAACAAGGAGCTGCTCAAGTTTCACACAGAATTGGAAATGTTGGCCTTGACTATATACAATGATGCACATAATTGCTAGCAGCAGGTTCTCCATAGGTGGCTCTAGAAAAGACGGGAGAATTTGTAGTTAATGAATTTTTAGAGTTGACAACATGCTGGACAGCATTAACAGTTTTTTACTTCTAATGTTCATGTTTTAAAAGACTGCTTTGTGATACGTGCTGACGACATTTTTTCTAGCTGCATCTGGAGTGCCTTAATTGGTTCTGCGCATGTTTAACTTGTTTTGCCTTCCAGTGCATTACCAAAAGCTTCCCCTCCACTAATGTCCAACCGTGTGTTCTTCTCTCCTGTTACGCTTTCAGCTACTGTGTTCCCTCAGCATATGTATACAAATTGATATTGCTACATAGACAGTTTTGTCTCTGATTACAAACACAATTGCTTTTAAATATGTCAAGTAGCCTGTTGCAAAGGCGGAATGTGTATGCAAGTATAAACAAGAGGAATTCCTAGATAAATGTATAATGATTAGGAAGGAACCTTTCACTGAGACAGAGAAGATTGCAGATGTGCATTCATAGGCTCTGATCCAGCAAAGTGCTTAAACACCTGTTTTACTTAAGAACACAAGCAGCCCAATTGAAGTTAATGGGACTATTCAGGCTTAAAAATAAGCACATAGATTGAATAGTTGGACTGGAGCCAGGAATATTAACAGGCAGGAGCCATTGTATTTATGAATTGTCTTTCTCTCAGGCAGCAAGTCAGTAAAACAGTATCTGTAACAGTGGGATTGCTTGTACTTTGTGCAGCCACAGAAATGGAAAAAACAGGAAGGATGGAATAGTTCCACAGAAAGCAATTAAAAGCCTCTGAATTAGAATCTGATTCCTGACGCCAAACGTTTCAAAGATTTGAGGAAGCCACTTTAAAGTTAGGGGTTTGGATAAGGCTGATTGTTTGGTATAGTATCTCAAACATAGACTAGTCATATCTAGACTTCAAGTTTTCCTGCTATTAGCTATACCTTTATAATAAATGAAAACTCCCTGTGCCAAACTGTCATGTTTTATGTGGATCTAACCTAGGGCTTATAGCTGCAGGGGGAGGAACCTCAATTTGGTTAAAGGGGGACTTTGCTGTGTGTTGGTTTGTTGTTTTTTTTTTGTTGTTGTTGTTTTGTTTTGTTTTTTTTTTTAATTTTTCACCCAATGAAAAGTGCCTTTCTAACATGGCATTTTCTGAAAAGCAGTAAGGCATATGTGCGTGTATGCCATTAGCTCTCTTCAGGCTAACGCTGCATCTTCAGACCCTCTTCTACTGAATGCTCTGTACAAATCTCTTTGGCTGTCTTGCATGCAAAGAAAATGATGCTGATGAATAAAACAAAAGAATTTGCTGACTCTCCTGTCTGAAATCACACCAAGTACTAATGAAAATGCTAGGTCTGCTTTATTTGAAAGCAACTCAACACAAAATCTCCACTCTGATTTCTTTTATGTGAATCACCCATTCCCATTGATAATAAAATGAAATTCCTTTCCTTACATCCTAATAAATCTGAAGAACATCATGCAAATTGAAAAATGCACCTTTGTCAGAATGCTGTCAGGTAGCACCTTTCACTCTGGAGGACTATTTGTAAGCACAGGGAAACATCGAGAAAGTAGTAATAAATTGCTCTGGTACACTGTTCTGGCAGCCGTTAATAAATCAATGTGAAGGGGAGTTCTGAAGGGCAAAATGTTGCTGTCGGTAGGTGTCCAATTTAATTTTGCTCAAAATTAATATTTCGGATATGATAAGTGAGCTGGCAGGAACAGATTTCATGATTAATTCTATGGAGTCAAAAATGCTTTGATGGCACTTTAATAGCAGCTTCAGTGATCTAAAAGTCCCTTCAACTAACCGGTGTGCTTGAGTTCCCAAATCGTATTATTAAACCTCTTTTGTTGGTTTGTAAATAATGAAATGTTGCATATTAAAAGGTGAAGTTAATTCTGCTCCCAGTTCTGCCCATGTAAACTAGATGGGGACTTGACTGGAATTAACTTGGATATATAGTGGTTTAAACAAAATCAAGTAAAGGTCAGCCCTTCTGAGAAAACAACCATAACTTATTTTGTTAGGTACCTAATTCTCTTGACCCTGCCACAGGAGAATTTGAAAGTCCTTGGGTTTGTGCTGGAATGAACCAGAGAAATACCTGAAGATTCATTAGTATCTAGTTAGGGTGGACTCAGGAAGCTTTTAACTGTAGAACGATGTTAACAACAAATACACATTTTGTTTCATAGTTAAGACCTTTCATCCCTGTGTCTGGGGAACCTTTGCAAATGCTAATCAGTGGAGATTTGCAGTACCCTTGTCAAATTTCATACCTAACATTTGTATGTACAAAACCGTTCTCTTTAATGGAGTTGTCCTTTGTATTGGACATTTGCTGATATGCCAGCTTCTGAAAGAGATTCTTCTATTATCGTTTTACTGATAGAAAAACTGAGTTACAAAAGGGCAAGTTCACATCTACGTTAAATGCCGCCTTGAATCTGTAAGTATTTTACAACCTTTTGCTGATCATTTTTCTTGTAAGCCACAGAATTCTTAAATCTTGAGACAGGCGTGGTTCTAGAAATTTGTAAAAATAAAAAGGCACTATGAGTGGAGTATTTGGATGCACATATGCATATTAAAAATGAGGAGAAGACACATTTATGCAATACAGATGAAAAATCATGCAGATGCATAAAATGTATAAGAAAACTGATTAACTTTAGCAATGTAAATTACCCTTATGTTTATGCATTTCTTCAATTTAGAATATTCATTAAAAGCCATAGAAACAAGGCATGTTGCTAGCTGTTTCCAAGAAGGTAGTATTCAACCTGATTAACTTGTAGTTTGAGCATAGTATATATATTGAATTTCTGTACAACCTACAGTTTGTACCCTTTGTAGCAAAGTGTACACAGGATGAATGAAACAAAAGCTTATGTCAATTTTAGCTTGAAAGGAACTATTTGGGCGGAGTTCACACCAGCCCCTCTCTCCTGAATTTTATTTGTTAATATGAGGAGCTGGATTATGCCAGGTTCAACATACAGCCATTACAGTCAGGAAACATCAGTGGCAAAAGTAATCTCACTGGCAGAAGTAATGTGGAGGGCAGAGGGGTTTGGTGCTGGGTGCCTCTGCTTTCCCTGGCCGCCCTGCGTGCTCCGTGCAGTCTGGGTCTCAGCCTCCCTCCCTCGGCAGCACCAGGGGGATGTAGATATGTGTGTCCCCACTGCATAGCACACGCTCATCAAGCTACGTGAGGAAGACAATTAATCAGCAGTTGGCCATTTTAAGTGGGGACAGAAAGGCATACACAGCTTTTAAAATGAGCGTCGCATCTCTGCTGTAGCTGTGCTCTGTGTCAGACTTCCATCTGGTGTTACTACTTTAAACCCATCAGATAGAACAGGAACTAGGGTTTGTGACCAGCTCCAAACTGGACCCCATGTACCTCAAACCTAGGTGATACCCGAGGGTGTCCCGTAAACATTCCTGGTGACATCTGGGCTTGCCAGAAAGGCGTTTCCTGCACTGAGTGCATTTCCTCCATTGTGCCTACCCTCAAGCTCATTGCTGCTGTGAGCTCTCCTTAGTCTCTGGATCCTGGCTCTCTTGGCAGAGCACCTGAGCCCAGCTTTGCTAGAGACTCACCAGTTCGGCTGTTTGGCGTTGCAAATACGCAGAAGACTGCCGCTTTCTCTCCTGTCAGAAAGCCATTAAGAAAGAACAATAAAAATCAGGCATTTTCCGACATCCAAACTCCAGCTGTCAGTCATGGAAGAAGCATCATTAATTTCTGAGGGGCTTTCTTATATATCTGGATGAGTAAATGAAAAGGTGAAAATGAAAAATAAATTCTCTTAGATAAATGAAGCACTTGGATTATAAACTAGCCATAATGTTCTGTTTCTGTGGCAACACAGAGGGACTGAAGGCTCTTAGAGTAGTACTTCTCTGACTCATTCCTTGAAATTAATGCAGTCTTTTAATTTGAGGCTGTTGGTTTGGCAAAAGAACTTCAGAAGCAGCACTTTGATGTCTTTTTGTAGCTGAGGAAAAGCCTTTAATTAGGTCACCTAAACTTCATTTTCTTTCAAACTGTTCACTTTCACAATTCCTTTTTCCTTTCCTTTCTTTGATGTTTCAAAATATATGCCAGTGATATTTAAGTTTATTTATTATGCACTGGCATTAAACCTTTGCTATTAACATTTACTTATATGCTTGAAAATTGATTAATTAATTAAGTGTAGAAGGAGAATTATTCATTCATGTTTCATTTAACATTCTGCATGCTCGTCACATCGTACATATGTTGTACTCAGTGGCAGTAAAAACTGTACTGCATGGAAAAGGGTGTTATGTCTCCCAGCACAATGGCCTTCTTGGGTTTGATTCCATTTGTAAGGTGAAAATTAATTTTCACTAATTCACTAAGAATGGACCAACTTCTGAGCTGAGCTGCAAAGTCAGCCTGAATGAGGGAAAATACTATGTAAGGAATTCTATAGGAGCTAATGCTGGAATATTTGACTGCATTATCTACCAATTCTGTATGTATATTGTTCGGGAGGTTCAGAGAAGGAAGGTTTTGTTGATGTGCATGTTTGAACATGCACAGTTTTGATCTGAGAGCTTATACAATTACTCTCATCCAAAGGGGGAGCAGAAACAGTACCAAATGACCTGTCATGTAGTTAAAAGGATGAAATTCAGCCTGTGCAGTGGTACAGACCATTACCCACACACTGTTGGTGTTCTATTTTAGCAGCCTCATACTGAGCACAGTGCTGGTCATGGCTGGATCCTTACAGAGACTGAAATTCAACTCCTGTAAATGCCGATGAATATTTGTAATGCCAGTCTGTGCGGCGTCTCATGAATGAAATGAATTTGCGTGAAGCATTGAGCACCTTTTGTGCTTGATTCGAGGGTCTTAGAGCTGAAGAAATGGCTCCATTTGGGGGAGGATGTGTTTACAGGGAGCTCTTCAGCTAAACCAGGAACTGGTTGTTTTTTTCAGCAGTTGGTTCAGCAAACCGGCTTCTCTTTCCAGGCATAAGTATGTGCACCTGTGTCTCACCTTATAAAGGACTGTAGGGACACATGGTACCTCACCTGGTATAATAAGATAAATCAATTAATAGAATAAAATAATTAGTAGGAAAAAATAGGCAGGTTTGGGGGCAATAAGCCAATGGTTTCTATGAATATGGTGCTGTACTGGGAAGAATCAGTAAATTGCCATTCTCCCATTATTTTTAGGTCTGTCCTATCTGGGTTTTTTGTGCTGTTCTTCAGTGAAATTCCCAGTTTAAAACACAAATAAGGTATATGTAAGATCAGAATACGTAAATGTGTCCCTTTTCTTTTATGTTCAGAAATGTGTCGCCTTGTCACTGCAGTGTTATGTGGCTGTTGGTTTTTTATCTCATGATGTGGTGATGTATCAGAACTGGGTAGCTAATAGCAGAGCCCCATTATGTCAAAAGCAGGTTTCTTAAGAAAGAGAGCTATTTAGGAAAAGTCGCTATGCTTGCGCATTATAGGGTACAAAAAGACTTATTAGTCACCTTAATGCCTCTCTTTTTTTTACCAAAGCACCATTGTTCCCTGCAGAACATTCCCCTTGTTCTCTATAGCTTTAAGTAATCCAGATGGACAGAAAGCCATTGTCACTACAATGAAACAAAAATTTAACAAAGAATGGGATCACAGCACCGTGTACTGAGATTTTAGTCAGATGCATGTGGTGAGGAGGAAAGCATTGAATTTTTTTGTGTCTGTAGGAGATGCAGAGACAGAAAGCGAAGACGTCAGAGTGTGATCAGGAGCAAAACATTGTTCTTCCAGTAGGTGGGTTTTTTACACAAAGAATGATGGGGGAGCAGGGGAAGGGAGTACTCAAATATAGATGAGTGACATATAGCAAAGAATATTTTGTGATCCACCCTTGGGGAAACTTTGGCAGAAAAGTCTGACACCTGATACATCATCTGGTGCATTCCAAAGGGGGAAAAATGTGTTCTTGGCAGTTTCTGTAAACATCTCGGAGATAAGAATTGCCTCTGGCTCAGGATGGCATGATGGTATTGAGAAAAAAGGGAACTCTTGCAGATGCAGGGAAATTAATGTGAATTTAGTACTGAAATCTTAATGGTCTCTTTCAGTGCATCATAGGTTGAAACTGAATAGACATAATATGTTACGTTTGTTTTTCCTGTTCTCTCTTGCTTTGATTAGACTGCACAAATAGTATCATATTAATTGTTGTATGTCATCTTACCATCTGCAAGTGAAATTCAGGGCTGTATCTTGCAGCCTTTTGATTGAGATGCAAAAGAGCTTCTGGTGGTACCTTTTTGTAAAAGAATTTACTGTACCCGTTTTTGCAAAAAGATCTATTTTTCCCCATGCTTGTCAAAATTTCGGCAGTCCATTGAATTATTTTGTTACACAGTGATATTTTTTTCTGCTGACAGGTGATAATTAAAAAAAAAATCTCCTACACCAGAAGGTATTCCTAATACTCATCTTACTGATAAACTGAGGTCAGGTTCAGTGGTGTACATACTGAAAAATACATATGTGTAATGGAAATCCTCCTGGAGGTTTAAGATGATTGTCATCATAACTTCTTTTGCCATGAAAGAAAATTAGTCTAGGCCATACACAAAGAAGATGGGGAAAAATTATCTTTACTAGTATGCCTTTTCTAGGCATAGATTTTGTGATAGCTCTTTAGAAGATGGCTTTGGAAGTACTAATAAGTAACTCTTATTGGAAGCAAGAGAAAGTTGCAGATCTGTTTGCCAGCCCACAGCAAGACATGGCTCAGTTGTACAGTATACGTTCTTCCTTGTAAAGGAATACTACGGAGTTTCGAAGGTTCCTGTGGGCTTGATGTATTTGTACTCTGGATATTGAATTTTGTTCGCAGCATGCTTTTATTTGTATTTTGTGCTCTGAGGATGAACTAAGATCCGACTTACATGCCTGGGTTCCTGCTAACTTTTTTGTGTTTTGTGCAGCCCTTCCTACCTATGTAAAATGATAGTCCAGTGCAGTAGTTTTTGATCTCCAGGGCACAAACAGGTAAAGCAAGACCATTTTCAGACAGCTGCACTGAGTTTACCCCTTTGCTAGAAAATTGTGGAGAGTTCACAAATTGAAAAGGTGTGAAAATGTGTTGGGTGTAAGATGGTCAAGAATCGCTGACTTGCTGCTGTCATGTCAGGAAATTCGTACACTGCTCAAGTGGGTATGAATTTCTCCCATTCAGATTTAGCAGTAATTATGTACAGGATGTCAGACACTTCACACAGTCTCAGTGTCTGCACCAACATAAAAGGCAGTAGAGAATTTAATTTGTAATCAGCATTGATGTGTCTGATTTGTAGTATGACCTTGAGTATGGATTGGTTACCCTTATGCAGGCTCTTAGCAGCCTTACCTCAAGTTGGCTCACTACCTAATGCTGTGTCTGATATGTTACTTTGTGGTAGTCACTGTAAGACTGTGCATCTGTAATTTCTAGACTATTTTGATAGCAGCCATGGTTAGTGAGGTTCTGTGAAATAAATAATCAACAGTACCCTTTAGTTCATATTTGCTTATCTCATTACTGATAAGCTTGGACACTTGGGACCTTGTAACTAATAAATCATTGACAGCAAAACAGAAAGAGTATCTGCCCAACACAGAGGTTCTTTCATCTTTCATGGAGGATCTGTCATCTAATTGACACCTTTAGTCTGAAGTTTCTAAAACCATGTTGCTCTTAATAAATGTTAACTAAACATTAACCTGTCATTGATCTGTACGTGTTAAGGAAAAGCAAAGCCAGAATGCTGTGGAACACTTTAGATTTGCATTTTGCAGTAAAATGCTCTGATTTTTGCAGAATAAAGCAGCAAAGCTCAGTGATATGCAAAATAATCCCCATATATCATCATTGGCAAATAAAGTGGCCTAACTGAAGGACAGGCTGCTTTCAGGATAGAATAGCTGCTAGTTTGGTCCTCAGCTGTAGTTAAAGTTCTAGACTGTTAAGGGATAGTGGGTTTTACTGGTTGCTGTACTCAAAAAATTATTTTATCTTTTTCTTGGTGTTCCAGGGGGTCCTAAACATTCTGAACATCTGTTGCTCTTCCTTTCTTACCTCTGCCGTCTCTCTCCTTCTTACCATGGGTATGTTACACAAACATTTGGTTCAGTATTCAATACAAGTAAGGATCGGAATTCTCTTGGAAATGTTAACTGGGTTGAAGGCAGAGAAGTATGCTTTTTCTAGAGAGCACTAGCCACCACTGAGAAAGAAATTCTGAATTCGTTCTGAAAAGGCTGTCTAGCGGTCCTGCTGCCTCTCTGAATGAAAGCAGGGGAAGCTTCCAGTGGCAGTGGCATTTTTTAACTTACAATCTATTACCAGTTACGCTGCAAAATAAAATTGAGACCTCAGCCTAAACTAGCCAAATGTTGCTAGAACAGCTGTGCTGAAACATACAGCCTACTGGCAAACTGTGTGGGGCAGCTGAATGGCAAAATCGGCTTTTTTGCTATCTCTTGTACTGATTCCTTGAGAGGAGTAATTTATTTCATTGTGACTCTATCCACAATAAGGCTTTTGCAAACATGACTGATAAAAATTGCAAAATCGTACTCTTAGAGTGTAATTTTAAAGGGTCAGAAGGTTTTGTTATACCTGTCCTTATTACCGTTATTCAGTTCTTACAACCTGTAAAACATATGAGCATGGAGAGGGGACTGAGAAGAGGAGAAAGGGGCTTGCAGTTGTGCTATTGTAGCAGCTAGGAAGTTTATTTGATTTTCTGGCTGCCTCTGTATCGTTCTTACTTGGTTATAGTGCTGAAGAGGAACGTGGTTGTGAAGTATGATATTTAAGGAAAGAAGCTGTCTGTGGCTGTTAAGAGTGTCTTGTTTTTCATAAAGATTCATTCCACTTAACCACAAAAGAGAGACTCCTAATTAGACTTTTGAATCCCATTAGGAAAAACAAATACCAATACTTAACTGCTCATATATGACATGATGGAAAATTGCTAATGTAATTAGATTTTTAATAGTGTTAATGACTCTCATTTCTTATTAATAAGAACGAAATCTAATGTAAGACTGTATGAAAAATTGTTACTGCCTGCTTTCCTACCCTTAAATGTAAAGCAGTTGTATGTACTTGAAAGTCGGGGTTTTTTCCTTTCTGTGAAGTCAGGTGGCACTGTGGTATTTTGTATCGTTGAGCCTAACTGGCATATGGCAGGAATATTTTCCCGTGGATCTAGTCAGCTGGTGGAATTTTTTAAATGTAGTAATTGGGTTTTGTATTCTTAGAAGTATTGCAGCACGCATTAAGATACTGTAAAAGAGAACAAAAATAAAAACTTAAGCTCAAGATTTACAGGAAATCTGCTTTAACCAGGCAGGTATAGGTGCACTAATAAATACATGTGGAAAGGTTTTTCATTAAAAAACTTGTCAAAATTTGGTTAGCGGAGAAAAGCGTGCTGATAAGTGGGGTAATATGATGCAATTATAAAAAGAAGTCTGGACACCTCTGCTGCTATCAGCGCTTCCCAAGTGACCTTGTTCAAAATGTGCATCACCTATATCAGGTGACACATCAAAACGCTTCCTGGAAGCAGCCCCAGGCTTTGGCCTTTCAAAATCCAAATCTCGACTGCTGGAACATAAGTGTAAAAATTGCAAGAGAGTTATATGACTCTAGCAGTAGACTAAGGAGTAAACTGTGTGCCAGTGTAGAAGAGAAGATTAATAAAAATTGTGGATATTTGTATAAATAACTTGAAACATGAGCATAGATACAAATTAAACTTCATTGAGATGCTTGAAAAATAGGTTTCTAGATAGCGTAAAGAAAAGTGTAGTGTTCATTGTGGTTCTGGATAGACAGACAGGTATACTAACACCTCAGAAAGTCGATTACTTCTTCAGAGCTACAGCATGTGCGTTACTACCTGTATTGTACGTGCATGTGTATTGTAGGAATGCTTTTTTGATATTTTTATCTCTATGCCATTCCTGGCCCTTTTTACTTAAAACTTGAAATTTTTTTAGATATTTAAATAACTATACTTCACAGTTGATCAAAATCAAACTTGCTTACTGACTTTTAATGTAAACAATCTGCAGTATCTTCACAAAATATTGAGTGTATACCCTTACTCGTGTTACTTTAAAGAAATACAGAGTGGTATTTTAAATGGTTTCTCTGGGAGTGCTATCATAAGGAGAAGGTATATGGACTAGCTGAGTGGTTTTAGTTTAAATATTAGGAGTCACTTGTTTCAGTTACCTTCAGCGAGAGCGTTAGACTTTATTACATCGTCCTAACTCTTGAAGCTCAGTTTAGGATCCAAGCCTAATGGGGAACTTTCTGGGAGTTAAACTCAGTAACCTGGAAAGCACAGCTTTGTAATTCCTGTTTTACTTGTACAGACACAAGTGCAAGAGACAGAAAATTAGTCAAGAGGATTTTATACACATGTTCTCCATTTGTATCCAAATGCAGGCTTTATATGCTACTGTCCAGGCAAAACTGCGTGAAGCTTTTTATTTTGAAGCAAAAGCCAAGCACCCTGCAAAAGAAACCCTGATACTGTGGTTGTATTTCCTTCCAGCCTAGGGTATCTCTACTTTCAGAGCCTGCCATTACTTTTGCTGTATTTTCTTAGTGACAGAACATTGCATTCAGACCCTTAGGCTGCCTTTCATCCTGGCATTCAATAATAACGGACAGCGTGTAAAGATCTGTAATCAAAAGGTAAACACTGCAGCATTGTGTACAAATATCTCTTGAGATATTTATCCTGAAAGACATCCAGGTTAACATTTTAGCTGGGGACACTAGGGAAAACCTACCTGGTGGTGAGCAAGCTCCTTTTTTTTTGTTGTTGTTTCGTTTTGTGTTTTGCTGTTTCCCAAGCACATTCAGCTTTGTGAGCTTGCAGCATAGAGCTGCTGCAGGAGTGAAGCCATTTTAACGTGACAGCTCTGAAATTCATTCACTCCTGGTTTCTCCCTGTTCTTATCCTGATCCCCATTTAAGCAGCAGATGCTGGAGGGTTCTACAACCTTGTCTAAACATAAATGTTGTACCATTTTGATGATACTGGTGTAGTTTAATCATTACTATCCTCTCAGACCTGGCAGCAGATGTGGTTATCCTGCTATAGGCACACTTCTATTACATAACCCTTCCCTGTATGACAAAAGGAATAAGCCATTTGCTATAAGGGGCTTTCTAGAGGTCCATTTACTGCTGTGCCATATGTCATTCTAAGAATTACACCCTAACTTAATTATAGTTGGTGATAGTACGAGTATACAAGCAGAGGAGACAGCTGTCTAAGGAAGGGAAAATATAGGAGCCAACACAAATCAAAGTAGATAAAGCAGAGTGGTAAAAAGCAAGGGACGGCAGAAATTCCTTTGTCTTTGCAGAACTGGAAAAGATCTGTATCAACTGGCATAGTTTGAAGGCCATGCATAGAGCCAGACCCACCGAGCTCCCTGCTGCAAGCCCTGTTGGCGAGCTTTGAGGCTGCATTGGGTCTCACATGTGCGGAACAGAGCCTGCTCCGTTGCTTTGGCAGTGCCCTGCGTGTAGGGAATTACCGTAGAGATGAGCTGCAGCCTCCTGGTGATTCTCTAAATCAGGCACATTCCTTGGATGCCTCCACTTCTTAATCCAAGACTTTGCTTCATGGCCATATGACACTCTGGAAACACCTGTCACATTACCCTCTTCTTCATCATGCAGGGACTTATGCAGGGGCTCTCTTAGCACCACCACTTAGAGGCCAGTAATAACCAAACACAAGTGGAAGCAGCTCTTGTGTAGTCTTGGCATTTGCAGGCCTCTGATCCCTGTTTAACTTTATCAAAACTTTAGAGCCTGTATAGAGATTTCCAGGAACCCGTGAATCCTGTCAGACTAACCTCCTTCTATTTTAATACGTGCTAGACCCCTAGAAGCCAAGCAGGTGGTTTAAATTTCCCAGGTAAGTTACCTGAGCCCAGATTTTTGAAAGTTTCTGTTTCTTTTCTGATGCACTTAGATAATGCTGAAATAAAGCCATATGAAGAAGGCTTGCATCTCTTACCGTGGAATCACAGAATGGTTATCGTTTATGACATAATATACTTGAACTTGGCTTAGATGCAAAATGGAAGAGTAAAGAAAGTGAGAATTTAAGTCTTTTTTCCAGTCTCTTCATTTTGCTCCTGTGGTCCTTCAGCCCTTACGTGCATGATACGCTCTGGACAAAAGGTACTTAGGCCATGGACAAAACACCAGGTAAACTCATGACAACATGAGCTGTCGAGCTACAAATGCATGATTCGGTTCCTAAAAGTGATTTAGCTTGGCCCCAATAGTAGCAAAGGGGACCCTGGATCTAAACATCCAGTGCTCTTTAATGCCTGCTTCTTCGGCTTTCCAGTACACTGCCTGATCTCTCGTACACAGCTGCTAGCATGCAATTTCCTGCAAGCATTTCAAGCCTTAGCTGTCCCTTTTTTTGTCTGTAGTATTAATGACCCCTGGAGAAAGCGGGCTGGACGGGGTGGAGTACTGACGGAAGTGGTGAAGGTGGGTCAAGCTGTGGCTGTGCCCTGGCCGCTAGCATGCTGCTTGGCAACTGAGCCTCCTTGGGTGCGATATACTGATGGTGAGGGGAGAGCAGGATATATACCCTGAGCAAGGTGGAAGCAGGGAGGATATTGTGGTGTTCCCAGGGCTTCTCGGGAAGCGGGGTGAGACTGTTGACACGTCATTAGCCCCTCGGGATTGTGTGCAGGCCATCAAATCTTATTTGAGTATTTCGCTATTATGGCTTTCCTTTCAAGGTTTCCTTGGCTTCCTGTATCTCCTGTTTTGTTTTCAGATAAAGAACTGAAATACCATGGAGACAAACTCCTTATGAGCACCAAGCAGACAGGCAGGTCAGCCAGTTTTCAGCACATTATTTTACATGACATATTGAGCAGGAGCACAGTGAAGGCTGGCAAAACATCCAGTTACATTGAAGCCAATCAATTGTCTCATGCAGTGGATAGAGATGATTCTGTTCATAATAAAAGAAGAATAAGCTCTCTGAGAAACCAGAAGTGACATGCTGTGTGATACATCTCTCTGTTACAATTTGAAAATCAGAGAGATTATTTAATTATGTTCTCTCTTTATCTGTGATGTTTTAAACAGTAGCAACTTTAATCTGCCTTCCCATACCAGATTTACCCCTCATAGTCAGAGATTACTAACTACTTCATCCTTAATTACATCAAAGTTAACAGGACTACTTACAAATTAAAACAATATTCACTAAGAGTAAGCCTGGATGAGTCACATTCTTGTTTTTAGCCTGAGTTATAAAGTAAAAAAATAAACGAAAAACATTTAATTCTCATGGCAACCTGTTGGTGACAGCAAAGTTACATTTAAGTGCAGTGTGCATTCAAAACCAAGCAGAAATACACCAAGCTGAGCCCTGCGTATTCTCAGAGAGAGATGGACTCAACAGATTTTCATTAAATTGCTTAATTATGTTTATATAAAAAGCACCTGGTTTCTTCTAGTTTTAAAGTGACTGTCTGACCCAGCAATGCCTTTGCAAAGTAAAACAGTGACTGCGAAGAAAGTTGCAGATGCCGGGGTGGGGGAGAAGAACCCTTTTGTTTCTTTTAGGTAGGAACAAAAATTCTCATTCAGAGAGCAAATTAAACCTCATCTTTCAAATGGAGTCACTGTGTTGCCCCACTTTGTGGCCAAACAAAATCACTGTGATCAGGTGTGGGCGTGAAATAGTACTTAATATTGTTGATTAGATCTAACTCACCTGTTTCTTAAAGCCCAGCTGGGGGTAGGAACTGTTTATTCCTATTGTGCTCCAAGCTGGAGAAGATACAGGACCCTCTTGAAAGATCTGAGTGGGCACCTTGAATGGGAGGATTCAGGTACAGTTATTTATTTACCCCGGTAATATCTTGTAGAAAATTGTCCAAATATAGATCCAGTTAATTGGTAAAATAATTAAGTAGGATTAGGTGTGGGCTGTATTTCTATTGAAATTGGCAAAGAGATTAAGGCCTCTGTATTTAAAACTATTCCGGGGGAGAAACCGTACCCTCTGCACTATTGGCTTCAGTGGAGTTTAGAGAACCAAAATTGTTCGCTCGAGTGTGAGGCCTGAGATGATGCCAGCAGTCAAATACTGAAAAAAATGTGGTTGCTTTGGCAAGCCTGGCTTGGTGTTTGAACGTTGAACTATTTATAAGTTTATTAATAAAGCTCCTTCTCTCCTTTTCTTTCCCCTCCACCCTCAGCAGAAATAAGCTGTTTTGTTCAGACCCACTGAATCTAAGCAGGGTGCTGGGAGTGAAATCCAGCTAAAACACAGCCGCAGAAAGGTTTATGCAAGCCACTGTGAATAGAAAACAGTGAATTTCATAAAGCAGTAGCTGAGTCATGCTACTTGGCTATAGCTTGGTTTATTCCTACCTTTCTGCAGATAAATGGATCTCAGTGGATGTATTTGTAGTTGAACTTCATGATGAAAGAAGGAGGAAAATAAGTAATGAAACTTAGACTTGTTTGGGGATTTGTTTTCTTTTTTTTTCCTGTATGTGTGCGAAGATACAATAGTCTAAGTGGCAAAAATCAAGTGATCTGCTCCTTTAATTTTGTCTGATCAGCTGTAACTCTAGATTATCATACAGCTTTCCTGGAGATGAATCATTCAGTCTGCTTTAAAAATGTGAAATGATTGATACCAATTTTCTGTTGAGAAAGCCATGTTTAGTTAAACTGCAAGCTTCCCCTAATGAAATAATCTGCCAAAATCTGGGCTGTTGTCCACAAAATGCAGAGAAGCTGAAAAACAAAGCGTGTTGATTGCTAGCAAAGACCTATTTTCACTGTCAATCAGGGCTTTTTATTTCAAGCTGGACAAAACTTTTAAATGTGGTTTTGTAAGCCTTTTGCAGCAAGTCTGTGGCATTTCAGGAAACTCAGGGATCATTTATTTAGGAAAAAACTTCACCCCAAATTTTGTCATTTTTCATCGTCTTTGTGCCAGTTTGAGCAGATTCAGTGGTGTGTTTCTCATTCCCACAGAAACAGCATTTGCCCCCATGTTCTCACTTTGCCAGCCCTGCTGTAGTGAGGTATCTACAGAAACAAATTAAAGAATTGGGATATCTTTGCATCACCCCATAAGCTATATTATTGCTCACTGTCTCAGGAGGAAAAAAAGAAGGGTGAAAGTCGTCTGTTTTCCTCTAAGGATGGGAATTTTGGAAACCTTTAACTGACATGCCTTCAGTGCTTTTGTCTTACTCAAACTGTTAACTACACTTTGTTGTAAGAAGCCTGTGTCTCAGCTTCATTCCTAACTAATGCATTGTCAGGAGAGCAGATGGGAAGAGTTACAGAGATTTTTCTGTTTGTTTTTTCCAGAAAAAAAATTACAGGTTGGTTTAAGAGATACCGTCTGGCAAGGATTTGCCAGTAAGGCATTTTTGGAGTGATATCCTCCATGCTTGTGAGGCAAGTGGAGGTGGCTCTCTCTAGCTTCACTTTGTGTTGGTGAAGCTGAGCAATATTCTTTCCTTGTGGCTAACCTGCACTGAGGCTATGCCTTAACACAAGAAACACATTTGTTACCAAAAGAATTTGTAGATTCCAATGTACTGTACAGCTGTATGAAATTTTTGTGTGAGCATGCATGTAAGTGGAAGGTCTTTGACAATCACCTTAAGTTGCAAGCAAAAATTTATCTGGTTCTGTTAAATAGTTCAGATTAGGTGATAGTACAGTAATGATGGGAACTTTTCATCGAGTCTGTCTTGACATTTTCTGTTATCTCTTTTGTATTCCTGGTGGTTGGAAATACATTCCTTCTTTTCTCCGGGTTTGTAATTAAGAATGGTGCTGTCTGAAGAGCTATTGGTGTGCCAGCTCTGTGTTGTGCGCTCTGGTAATTTTAGTCCTTTTTGGGAATTCAAGGGGAAACCTGAGGTACCAGATTTGTCAAGCACTTTTCATATAATAACCTTTTTCTCAGATTCTCAAGTGCTGAGGATGACTTACGTCTTTGATTAAGAACCTTTTTAAAAGGTGCAAAGTCTTTTTCTGTCTCATAATTCTCACTTGTACAATTGGTGCCTTCCTCCTGTCCCCCTCCCTCCTCCAGCAGATGAACTGTTCTACTAAAAGGCCAATTTAGTCGTCATAAAGGGATTTTCGTAGTCGTGATGGGGTAAAGCAAAGTGTAGAGATGTAGATGTTCGGATGTAATGGGGAGGATTGATTGCTGAAGCAGATTGCTGAAGCATATAGCTGTTAGTTCACACAGGCATAAATATGTAAAGAGAAAATGTATGTATACATATGTATAGCTTTGTCAGCGTGATACTGACTGATGGAGAGACTGTAGACATTAAATAGATGTCAGCTTGGAGGGCTCACTGGAATATGAATTACTAGCAAATCCAGCTGCCCATCTCAAGTGCCATTATGCTGCCCCTCATCATGTCCTGTTGTGATGTGACATTGCACTACATCACAGCATTGACACAACACTACACAGCAAAAATGCAACGTAATCTACCCTATTGCATCTGGAAGAGGAAAATAAACATTTGCTGTCTATCAGTTTGGATAGCAAGTCTCTTATCAGCTTTTACAGTGTTTGTAAGCGGGTTAAGAGAGTAAGTGTCCATGGTTTGCTAGTTCAACATGTCTGTGCTGATAACACAAACTAATGTGTCGTTAAAGCTACTAGCAAGTTATTTCTTTGTGCACTGGAGCACTGTATGGTGAGCTGGAGGTGCAAACTCTGACAAACAAACTTTGGTTGTAGCCACAAGAAGAATTATCACAGTCCATCTAAATGTCGACTGTATTCATAGAAGTTGGTTTCTCTTGGCAGATTCTAGCAGTGGGGAAATTGCAGATAAATGTTCTTTTCTTACTACTCATTGCACTGTCTGGTAGGTAAGATATACAATTTTGCTTAATTCTTATGTTCACAGTGGTACGACTGGATTCTGGGTCCCTGCTCCTGTAACCTAAATGATCTGGCAAGGGCTGGCATGGCTTCTGGGGCGACTGAGGACAAAGGGAACCCAAACCAGGAAAACCTTCACTCCAAAGCTCTGTTCTCTTAGCCAACAGGGGAAAGCATGTATGTGCTCTGCAGCTTAGGTGGTAGAGATATACTTGGCTGCTAGTCATTCATAGCTGATAAAGAGGAAAGCAAAGCTATGAGGAGCTCTGAGAAAAGGTGGTGAGGTTTTGGCTTTCGAAAGGGGGACAGTAAACGTGATTGTTTTACTCAAGACAGCTGGCATGCAAGCACATGGCTCTTTGCCTGGTCTTCATTCAGTGCTATCCTTGAGAGTGGAAACTCATTTTGAAATAAGGTATGAAAGTCAACTCTCGTGTGTGTGGTGTTAGAAAAGTTCTTTGAGTTACAGAAGTACTGTGGACCTGTGCATTCAGTGCAGGACATTAAGTCCTGAATGGGTTAGGAATCGTGTAGTTGAGGTTGTGTTCCTACTGAAGGCTGCCTGTTAGGTAATAATTTGGGTGGGACATAGAGGAGAGGGAAGCAAAGGTAACCTGGAGGGAAAATGAGTCATCTTTGTAGTCTTCATTTTTATTTGCAGAATGAGTCATGCTAAGCTTGCATGCAATGCCAACTGGATGCAGCCTGGGCTATGTTCCTGTTTCTGTCACTCATTTATCCTGATAGAGGTTTCTCTGTTTCTCTGTGTGTGTTGATATTTGAGGATGCTGTGAGACCTGTTGTGTGAAGATGATAGTGCAATTTGTTTTCCTAGTGAGAGAACGTGGAGAAGGTGTTTGCATTTGAGTGGAGCATGATTCTTCCGTTTCCTGTAATACCAGATCTGGATGGTTGGTTTTTCCAGGGTCTCAAAACCAAGAGATTATGCAAGGGAGTGGGTGAGTTACTTTGTAGCTTGTTCTAGTCCAGTTTGTTTCCTCTATCTTTAATATATTTTATTGTGATCCAGATAATACAAAGATTGTCTTGGAAATGTCCTGTTGACTGATCCGGTAAGGAGAAACGACATGTGAAAATGCTTTGTAAAGCAGCGTAACTGGGCTTCAGTGGCAAGGAGCAACAGGCTTGGTTCTGCTCTAGCATCTGCCAAATCAAGTAACTGAAACTCCTGTTTATTACACAGCATAAAAGAAATGGAATAATGCTGTTAGAATGTTATCATGGGAACATGACTGCACCTCAGTCAATCAGTGCTATAATGGTGGGGAATTAAGCTGCTAAAGCATACCAGTCTTGTGGCATAACCACTAAAACAAATACTCTGTGGTGTTCTTCATAAATGCTTTATTGCAGATCCTCTTGTATTAACATAGTGTCATGAGGCCAAGATTGGCATTGTCTTTGTCTGGAGCATTCTGGAGGGGAACCATACTTTCTCCTGCTCCTTTATCTAGGGCTTATAAATGAAAAAGCACTTAGTAGGATTTGTAGTCCTCATTAAATGATTGTGATACTGGATTTATCTTGTCCTAGGGGTAAAAGCTGCTTGTCCTCTCCATTTCTTTGCAGAGCTGTTCAGCTGAAGCACTCCCAGGACAGAGCAAATGGGCACAGTGGTAGAATTACATTCTGGAGGGAATGAGACAAGACTGTTAAAATGACTTTGCTGCTTGTCGTAATAGCTAGCTGAGTAGTGTGGGTAGGAATGTGGCTGTTGGCCACTCTTGCGTGTTTTCTGACCCAGAGTCTTGCCAAGGGCCAGTCATTCACTGTTGAAATTAAAGCCCCTTTGACAGCATCCTGATAAATGTTGTTTTAATGGCAGCAATCCATCGATGCCTGTAGCTCCAGACCACATCTGAAGTCTCTTCTGTCTTATTATCCCTAGTGCTGGATGCCACGTGATACAGTGACTTCCTGCTAGTTGAGAACATCATTGATATTTACATATCATTAAACTTTTTTTAGGGAGCATTTTTAAGTTGCATCCTCAATTATGCATTTAAGTAATTCACTTCATCAGCTTCGAGGAAAGGGCCTCCCTTTGCTACTGGAAAATAAACATGACGGTGTGTGTATTTCGATGTGAGTTGTTGGGATGGTGTTCTCTATGCTTTCTGGCTTTAAATGGGTGCGTGGGGACAGTGGCGATGCAGCCCTGGCAGCCATCTCACCTACAGCTCAGCATCCGGCTGCAATATGACAAGAATGCTCCTTGCAGTTTCATAGAGACTAACTGGTTTTGGTAGTTTTATTCCTCTCATGAAAGATGAAGGGTGACTGTCTGCAGAAATATGATTTCCCTATGCACACAAAGCAAGGGAAGGTTCTTCATTTAGTGTCTGCTTGGCTGTAGGCCAACTTGTCTGATCGCAGGGGCTGTTACATGGGACAGCTTGCTGGGGAAAGTTTCTGGGATCGTGATATAAAAGCTAAAGAGGTACGACGCTAATAGGGAATGATTTATTTCGGGGAAGGGTTTCACAGTTCCAGTGCTGCTCTGACGTTTTCACAAATAGCATCTGTACCAGCAGAGGCCAGGGATAGCAATGCCTTGTGCACCCATCTGCAAGTGCTGGACCCTTGAGCTAGGTGGTGCAAGGTCATCGTGGATAAGCGGCCTGCTGAATATTTGTCTCCTTCGCAGTATCATCTCCCTTGTAAGAGGGCGTGGGGAGAAGAGCTGCATGTGTGAAAGAGAAAGGGCATTTTTTCCATTGGCAGGACTCTGACTCTCACATGTTGGATGATAAAATCAGTGTTTTATTTTCCTCCCGCTCTTGTCTGAACTTTACTGATGCCCACACATAAACTCCTCAGACTCATAACGGTTTAACTTTTCAAAAGTAAATATAACCTCCTATCGATTCTCCTACCCTTTCTATTTATTTTCCGTGTGCCTCAAAGTGAGCCCTTTTCTCTGCATCAGTATGTTCTGCCATCCTCAGTGTTGGGGGCACAAAATGTAAATTTTGTTCCTTCAGAGTTGTCTTACAGCCATGATAAATACAACTTCTTTTAAGAGTAGTGAGAACAGAGACTGGGAGGAATGGAGGAGTATGTTATATAGTTTAAAAGGCAATTCACCCACACCTACCTGAGAAGAAATAGACGAGTCCCTTGGGAATACTTCCTTTCCCCTTCTGCTCTGTAGTCTTCAGAGAGGCAATACGAGAAATTGGTGATAGTTCTCAGTAGGTTTTGATTTGTCTTCCCTTTTCCCTTTATCCGTGTTTACCCACTCTGCTTGCACACGCTGATCTCTGTTCCTGTTGTAATGCTCCTCCCCTTTCTGCTGATCTGTTTCTCATTCGTTCCCTTTTGTCTTTCCCTCCAGGCCTTCTTCCAGTCTTCCTTTCTGCCCCTTTCTCCTTAAAAGTGGATGCACAGCAGGGCAAACTGCAGACATAGAGGAGCTTGCCAGGGAATTCAGACTGACAACAGCCTTCCCGCTTGGCTTTCCCCCTGCCAGGATTGTTACTGTTGCCCGAAAGAGAGTAGTTGATGCTAAGGTCAGGGGACACCTCTCCTGACACTTTCCTCACAGAAACATCAGTAAAGACGGTTCTCTGTGATTTTTTTTCTTTTTCCATCTTGGTCTTTTTCCACCTCTTTTTTGACCTTTTTCTTGCTCTTTGATGGGGCAAATGCATTTGAGGTTTTCTTCTCATCTTAATACAACAAAATTAGCATAGGCAAATGTGAAGAAGCTGGGGACTAGTCCTATCTACCAGAGACAGTCTAAACTCCAAGTATGTTTGTATGAGCACAAGAAAGTCCTCTGTAGTTTGTTTCCTCAGTTGCAGACAAACACACGCTGTCTTCTTGATGGCTCTGTGTCTCTCAATCAAACGTGACAGATCATTTTGGCGATCCTCTTCATCCCTCGAGATATGGCGGTTGGCTTGCCGGGGTGGCCATTTAGCTACGTCTGGAAACTATGAGACAATGAAACAGATTATGGTTGTTCTCTCCAACTAAAATTTGCCTTGTAACTACTTTCTGGACTTTTATCTAAGGTACACAGATGATGAGCAACGTGACCACGTGTGTGCACATCCTTGTAACAATTAGGTATGTGGTGAAAATATGACTTAACCAAGACGTATTTCAGTTAGCCTTCCTTCAGTACTCTAGAAGGAAATTAATATTGGCAGAAGTTGACAACTATATGGTCTGTGCTGCTTTCGTTTCAATGCGATCTGAACCAGTGCCAGCCAGACCAGGTACTTGAAAGCGTCCTGCAACCTTTCTGCTCACTGAGCCATAGCTGGCAGACTACGTGCAGTTTATCCTTTGGAGAAGACCATTCTGCATAGACTGCGTTTTGTTGTAATAGCCAGAAGGAGTGCATTTTGCTACTTTGTAATTATTTTCTATGTTGAGTAGACAGCAATAATTTCACGATGGGTATCTCAGTATTAGGCAACGTGCACGAGGGCCAATGGGAAAGCACATTAAGATATGTCTTTCTGGCCTCATGTCTCTTCCTCCGTTCCCCACCTTGTCAAATAATTTTGTCCCTCACCTGCTCGCAGAGGGCTGCAGTAACTCAGAAACTCCTGGTGAGATGGGAAAACTTCAGCCGGTTCTTTTGCCGTCTGTGGAGACTTGAAGCATCACAAAATTCTTCTGGAAGAGTATTTTCATATGGATGACAGCCTCAGGGCTGAGTAGTAGGGTGAATGACAGAAAATCGTGTTTGCTTGTTTTCAGTGCCAACAGTGCAGTTTTCCCCTTCTCTTTCCCACAAGTCTCAGTATACATGTCAGACACACCTCCTCGCTTTTGGACGTATACTGTGTACCTGTGGGCTAATGGAAAGAAGAGGGTGTGTTATGCTGGCAGGAGTAGCTTTTAGGGCAAAGCTCTGTAAGAACAAGGCATTACTAATTTCAGTACATGTTACAAATGTCTCTGTGCATCTAATGTCTATTTTATGTATTTCTGACCTTTATTTCATGGCCTTTATCACCATGGAATCTCAGTGCTGAAAGAAGATTTTTGGCTTTGTAAGCTTTAGATATTGATTTTTCCTGTAACTGTCTCCTCTGATCCAAGGAAAAAGAGAAGTATGTAATTTTAACTAGTGCAACTCGTATCACAGCCAGATTCAATATTAATGTACTAGATAGGCATACATCAAATATTACCTTTTAATACCCTTATCGGTGCTTTTAATGCACTTCTTTGTTCTGCAAGCTCAATATGTGGAGGATTTTTTTTAAACTTTTTTTTTTTTAATAGGATGTTAAATGGCATTTCATGTTGATTCTCAGCACTTTAATAGGTGTCTGCTGTCAATAGCAGTGTCCTGGAGGCACGCATTGAAACCACACTGCCTACACCGTTTCTTTAACTGGACCTGTGCGCACGCTTTTAAGGTGGACATGATATTAATTAAGATAAGTCCTTGGCTATCATATATGAGTCCAGATCTCTGTAGATAGAAATGTCAGTGATGCTGGCAGTGAGCTGAGCGTGAGGTCTTGTCTTTGTTGCCCACATTACACTGTGCTGTGTCCTCGGGTGGAGGTAGTGGAAGTCTTTGTTTCAGTCTGTTCCTCAAGCAAATAAACTGAGTGCTATCCAAAGATTTGGAATATTTAAAAAGCATTAATCAACCTTCCTAATGGTTGCTATTCAGCTAATCATGCTCAAAATGGCAAATGGTTGTAAAGATGTCAAAGAGATACCCAGAACACCCACTGTTTGAGCGCTTCCCATTCTCATTAAAATAAGCTCTTATGGCCCAGCTAGTGTAATCATGTGATAAAATACTCAAATTAAGAGCATTTAATAAAAAAACATGGTGGGGAGCTTTGTTAAGGATCTTTTTAGAGTATTTTTGCATTCATGCTAAGGACATTAGAAATAATTTAATCATTGCCTGATTATAAGAATGTTAGAAATAATGGGATCATTGCCTTATCACACGTGGGCTAATTCAGAGGCTCATTATTTATTTGTCAGGCATTAAGCATCAAATCAATTTGGCTTGATACTTGAAAGCAGGAAGTTTAAGATGAAAGTTGAAATGAAGATTAAGAAGTAAGATTAAACCTAACAAGAACAGAACAATTTTCCTTGCTAGAGTTACGCCTGCAAACAGATAGATGGATAAAGTCAGTCTTAATCTAACCTATTATGAAGTGGTAATATATTGTGGAATGGACGGCTTATGGTTTTGGACAGAGTGGTGTTTTCAGTGTCTTCGCATCTTTAGTTTTTGTGATCCATAGCTAGGGTTACTTTGAAGTTTTCAAATAAATGTTTTTACACATGTTCTTTCTTTAATGAAAATATCTTCCTCTTTAAATGGTTTATAAACTTAATACTATTATACACAATCACTAGAGTAAAATCCATTCGTTAGTAATTCTGTGGGGTTTTTTGTGGAAAAATGCTTAGGGCTGAGTTTCAAAACTTCAGAGTTCAGTGGGTTGCTCTCCTTTTCTGTAGCAGTGTGCGTACAGGTGTCTGTGTGCTGCTTTGTTTTTACTACAGAAATACATTCTTTTGTGTATAAAAGCAGATTCAGAGAATGAAACTTCCAAGAGTTGGATGCCAAGCCAAACTGAATGGGGACAATAAGACAAAAGATAAACTCTTTAATGGTGAGTTTGATGGCATTGTATCAATTTCCCCCTAAGAGTATCTTAGATTAGGACACTTTTTACAGTGTTATAGAACAATGGAAATATTTGTTGTCATTATGGAGGTGTGTTCCTCTGCTGCTATTTCCTGGTGGAATTTTGGTTTGCTGTGTTTGAGGTTTTGATTGTGAGAGAAGATGGTTTAAAAATAAAAGCTTGGGGAGGAGGAGGCTCTTGAATTTTGCTAATGCAGTTCCTCTGCCTCTGAATTATTTTCAATGTCTTTGCCTTGTCTGTTCCGCAAACTGGACGGCTTATAAGCCTACTTGGTAGTCGGTTTACATCCACGTGAAGTCAGAGGAGTCTCTGCTTCACTTCTCAAGCTCCTGCCTTTTTCAGCAGTTCTGCAGAATTCAGTGTGTCACCTCTTAGTGAGCGTTGCAGGCGTGCACTGTGTCTCCAGTGTGTAATCAGATGGGCTGTCTCAGAAATGAGCTTTTACAGAGCTGCTGCTGAACAGCCAGGTACCGGACTTGCTTCTGTGGGCTTTCAGGCTGCAGAATCTTCTCTGGGTGTCAAGTTTTGCCTTGTGTGCCATAAGATGCGTTGGGATACATGGGTGGAATAAGTCCCCTGCATATATTATGCTTGCTGAATTAATCTTATTTAATACAAGTTGTCAGACAACATTACTATAATTTATTTACATAACTTGAGGGATTTACTTCACATTAGTTTGACCTTGCACAACATGTAATGTGTATCTGTGCCACTGCCCTCGGTTTCCTGGAGGCACCCTGCTCAAGTGTTCCTCAATTTCTGATTGATTTGTCTTCCAGCTGCTAATGTGGGGGGTGAATGTAAACACTGTTGTTACACAGATCCGTATTTGGAGCTTTCATTATTTTTACATTTATTCAATTAAATGAACTGCCCTGCCTTGCTCTTAATTCAGTAAAAAAGATGTTCTAATTAGATGCTTTTTCTCCTGAAACAAGGCCCACTATGTTGACCTTGTTTTATACAGAGTAAAAATCTATACTTTTAAGGTGGGAAACCTGTATTTTGTTCAGGCACTTTCATGTGTTGTAGAAGGTTGGGGTTTTTTTTAGTCTATTCTCACTTGTGACACAGACACTACCTATCATCTGCTACTTGAGGGCGTCATGTTTCTAGGTATACCCCACCTCTGACAAAGGAGTTAAAATGTTGATGTCATAAGGAAGCAGCAATGGATGGGTGCCTGTCGCTGGTTGCTCCTCTCTCTCTGGGCCGTGGGTATTATACAGGGTCTCAATCCAAAGGTACATGTTTATCTTTTTTTTTTTTTTTTTTATTAAAACTTACTTCTCTACCTTTTTTCCCCCAAGTTGTCTGCAAAAGCTCACAGTAACCCTTTTCTGCCCAGTCTAAGAGAAAACCCAGATCCTCCTGCTCTTCAGGTTTTTTGAATTTCGGTATGACATATAAAATCTATAGGATTTGTAGTTGAGATTGCTATTGCATTTAAAACTCTAATATGAAATGCACTTTTATAATTCCTGAAGGACAAGCGTGGGAAAGCTGGACTTTCAATGTACTGTCTCAGATGTGGTTGTCTTACCTCCTAAGAGAGAAATTAGATCCGAAGACACAAAAAGGAACTTGTTTTTAAGGAGAGAGGGCATTAGATGGCTCCTGCAGAAAATTTGTCACTTGTTGCTGCTTTTAGAGGTCATGGAAGGGACAGAAATACGTTCCATGTGCAGTAGTTACCAAATGAGGGCCTGAAAACAGGACATGCATACAGCGTCTCCTTTCCAAAATAGAAAATCCTGTCACCTGATTATGGGCTGTGGATAATAAATTTACATTCTGTGAGGTGCACACTGTAGAAGAAAGGTCCGTTTAATAAAAACAAGAGGCGGCTTGAAGCTCAAAAGGCTTCTCAGATGGGAAGAATACTCTCATTGCAACAGAAAAAATGAGAAATCACTTCAGCAGTTGTACCCAATGCCTCAAAAACCTGAAAAAGGGCCCATTTCTAACAGCATCTTGGCTCCTCTCACCTCTGTGCAGGACTCTACGCTTACCCTTCTCCTCCTGCTCACCCCCTCTGGCGAGGCAGCCTGTGGCACTGGGCAAGAAAGCAAAATTCCCTGAAATGGAAGGAGAAAGAAGAAAGCTGATAAAATTTTACCCAAACCAGTATCACCGAGATAAAGTCAGCATTTTCTGCATCCCCACGAAGGCAACTTTTTATTTTTTGTCCCTTTGCTGCATAAGGGAGGGGCCAGCTCCTGTTTTCATATATGGCAAGAGCAGAGTGGTTTGTCCAGAGGAAATTTGCCCCTGACACAGAATTAAATGCAAGACGCCTTTTAATGACTTAACTATAGAGCCAATCCATTCTTTCAGTATTTTATAGTCAGGTTGTTTATTTCCTTGGCACAGGAGAAGAGGACGTGAAACTGGTTTTGGCCTTGTTTTCTGACCCCCATTGTCTTATTCTCCATGCCATCCATTCCTCCTTTCTCACTGGTGGCAAGTTCAAGGAGAAGCCCAGGTGTTCAGAGCAAGTAGAAGGTTTTGCCTTAAAAGCATCTCATCTGTTTTATGGAAGAGGAGGAAGATTGAGAGGCAGTGTCTTCCTCCAACTGCCGATTGGCAAGGTTTCCTCTTGCCTTCCCTGGCTGCTATTGTCGCCCCGTCTTGGAGATGCAACCCTAAGGGAAGACTAAGTGGAAAGGTAGAAAAATTATTCCAGAACACAAGCAGGCTTCTTTTCTGGTTGAACAGAAATGAAAACTCTTTGCTTTTCTAATTTTGGAACAGCACCTAAATTATGGGGGAGGAGAATATTATTTTAAAAGAAAAAACAACAGGCATGAATTGAGGGTCAGACACCATGCAGTTTCACATCAGCTCTGTGAGGGTCAAAGCCATTGCAGCAATGCTCCATTTGATGATATGCCCCATAAAGCTTAGCGCTGGGGGAGAAAATAACGTTGCAGGAGAGATATTTATGATTACAGTTGCTCAAAGCAGTTTTATTGTGTTCCTGTTGGGTTTTACCATATTTGTTCAGTTGCAGCCATTTCCATTTATGGAAGTTTCCTTTAGTAGCAGAAATATTGCCACAATTTTGTTTCTCACAAGTAACTTGCCAGGAAAGATTAATGAAATTTCTGTTCATCAGGATGGCACTTACATGCTCAGCTATCCAAAGGTGCACTGCACGATAGTTTTGAATTTCCTTTTTCCATTTCATTTCCCTGTCTTTTGAATTCTGCTTTCTAAGAGTCTGGGTTCATGTTCATTATTTCTTTGTCTGTTCCAGTTAAAATCTTGATTTTCTGCATGTCTTCTATCCACAGTTCTCTAGAGCGTCATTTAACAACAAAATGAAGGAGGATACTTGCCAAGTCCGCAGCTGGCTGCTGGAGAATAGATTGCTCTTTCTTTACTTTCTCCTAATGACCTAAAGCCTTGTAGCAGGATATGCCCAGCTCTTCTCTGCACTCATCCCATTTCCTTGTGTACTGCATGGGTATTAATTAGGGTAAACTCCATCCTTTTTCTTTCAGCTTTTTGAGTGTTTATTTCATTTAAAACACATTAGCTGCATATTTAACTGGTGGTAATGATGTCATATTCTCCCGATGCAAGATTTGAAGTTCATAATCTTCTTTTTCCTATTAGAAGAGTGGAAAATCCTCGTTTGGTATAGTACTCCCTTGTTTATTTGGAGCATAATGGCAGTATAGATTTATTAGCGTACTGTGCTATTTATAAGTAGGTACTGTGTACTATCTCCTATTTTAATTAGAAGGCACTTGTTTCTGCTAGGCAAAAGAAAGAGAGACTTGAAGTATTTTGCATGCTATTGAAATCTAAAAGATTTCCCACAAAAAGAGTTTCTGTGAGAAACCTGTTGTGTTAGGTGCTGAAGCCAAGGGCATAGTCCTGCTGTCAGGTGGGCAACCAAGCCAGGGAACCGATAGCTTTCCCCCTGTTTAGCTGAGCAGTCCTAAGAAATGACATGATGTTTCCTGAAACTTTATACAGCTCTCACCTCTCACTCCACTAGGTGCAGGATCAGTTATTCTGCTGCTCCATTTTGCTGCTTTGTGGTGAAATGATCTGGAGTATAGCACTTGAAATTGTTTTTTGAAGAGCAATACGGACAGGGGGCTGGAATTTAAATAACAACGTGGGGAAAAAAAAAACTTTGAGCTTGGTCAGTTTTTGAGCAAAGAAGCGTTTTGAGAGGATGAGGTTTGTTACCATGGCCAGTTTTGAGGATGTTGTCATTCCTGGGAAGTATATAGGTAGGTTTTCTGGTTTTAAATATGCTTTAAAGCGTTAGAATTCTTTTCCTCATAAAAGTTCTTAGGTTACATTCAGAACTAGGCCATGCAAAGTCACCAAGGCCGATTAATGAGGAAAGTGTAATAAATACAGGTTGAGAATAGAAGTTATTAATGTTAAGAGAATACAATATCTTTGTGCAAATATTTAAACTGTAAAACTTAAGGAGAGGACTTGCTCTACTGGGGATAAAGGAGGCCAGCTAAGGCGACCGTTGGGTAAGCACTGGCATGAAGAAACTCTCGGGCTTTTGAGGTCTGCCTGGCTGAGACTGGCTAAGGGAAGTAAATGTTCCTCCTGTGGCTCGAAGCAGCAGTGACGGGCCAAGCGCACCAGTGGAGAGGGGCCTCTGGTGGGAGGCAGAATGGCACGGCCTGGGCTTTTCACTTGGCTTATTAGACATCAGGGGTCAGGGAAGAGTTTTGTAGCTTGTTTCAGTTTTTTGTTATAAGTACTTTTAAAAAGTGTGATGATGTTCAAGGTGTGCAGTCGTAAATGAAAACAGCCACAGAGGTTTCAATTTCAGCCCGTCTGCCCAGCGCAGAGTGCGGTACCTTGGCTGGAGATTCCGTGCTGGGGGTACAGCTGATCCCCCATCTGTATGAATCCTCCCGTCTCCCAACTGCATGCCCTTCCCCTTTCAATTTGACCACTGAGATACTGTGAAATCCAACTCCAACTTGAAACCTGCATCTTATATTGCTCGTTTCTTCTTTTTTGTTTTCTCCCCCCGCCCAGGGAGGGAAGATAGTAGCAGTTCAAGGAAGTAGGAAATAAAATCAAGGCACAGGAGATGAGATGAGCTTTTAAAATTTGATGATAATAGCTGGCACAGAGGGGAGTGAAGATGAGCTCTTTCTAAGAATAATGGTAATAGATATAAGCAAGTCATAAACTGATAATGGTACAGACTTGAGTAGGGTTCATCTCTATACTGCTAAGGACCGGCTGCTGTTCACATTTGCCGTCGGGTCAGGCTGGAGGGGAGCCTACCTCCTAAATGCAAAAGAGGCACAGAGTGTCTCTGCTCATCATCCTTTGAGTGCCTGATTTTAATCTCTGTCAACACATCCTACCTGTGTTATTTGCAGGCTTGACACTGAGCAATAGTGTCTTATTTAGTGTGTCCTCAGAATGCAAGTTTGTAGCAATATCAACAGTTTCTAACTGAAGATTTGATTACAGAAAATTAAAGGGAACATTAGCAATTGCAACTTGAAGGTGATCTTCAAACTCTGAGAGTATCAAGTCATGCATTTAAACTTATTACTGTGAAGCCTGAAGTAAATTACTGCTGGAAAATAGCTGAGTAGTATCCAGCAGGCAATTCTCAGATGTTTCTCACTTATTTTCTATTTATGTATTTTTATCATAAAAAAATAACCAACTGGGAACCATCTAGTTACAGCTATAGTTTGCTTGTGTTAGCACGTGCTGTTGTTTCTGTTTCCTCTGCTGCTCCTTCATACTACTTGTTGCATCTCTTCTTGAATTCTGCCTTAATTTAGATCTCCAAATTTGCTGCTCCGTGTGGAAGTTGGTACCAGATCAGGATTTAAAAGAGAAAGCTCGTGGAGGTGGACACTATTTAGTGAATAAGGAGCACCATTGTCTCTAATTTCATTCTTAATTTGGAGGAGTACCTACTGTCTCTACAAGCGTGTAATTTTGTAACGTTTTTTCCACTGATTATTTCTTAATGTCTTTACCATAGCAAAGGAAAAGGAGTCAGGGCAGTCTAGATAGAAGTGAGTTCTTGCGCTGATACTGGTATTCTGATGTAACTCTCCTGGGTTTGCTGCCCTTGCAGTGAAGGGGACCAGCTTCCCCAGTAAACCAAGGGACGTTCTTAAATGTTAGGAGGCGTGAGTCTCAGGCTCTCTTCCCCTTATAAGACTAACTATTGAGGACACGTGGAGTGTTGTGTAGCACTTATTTTCAGATAAAATATTCCTTTTCAAAATTGTGTCCTAGCTCCTGTGTGCTATGAGGGTATTATTTGTTTTCATGAGGAATGGATTATTCTGTTTACTACTTAGAAAGCATAAAGGCTGACATTCATATTAACTTTTTAGAAAATAAATCCTCACCTTCTTATTCTGCATAAACGAAATGCTTAAATAAGGCTGTATTTTCAAAACATGATGAAGTATGAAAGTAACGTTTTCCTTCTGACTGCTTCTTCAGCATTTTTTTTCTTTCGGTTTAAAAAAAAAGAACAAAAATTATCTCTTATTTTTACCTACTGTTCTTTGTGCTGATTTCTAGTTTGCAGGTAAGCATAAAGAGTCAGGATGTCATCTACGTCTTACTACAATAGTTTCCTCATGCTCCCTTTTCTTGAGGTTGCACAAAAGGATCTTGCCTGGGTAAAGCATATATTGAATAAGCTTGAATCTTCACCATAACCTTAACGCTTCCTGAACTGTTCCCCACTTAGTTATTTTCCATAAACACTGATGTTACCTTTCAGTGGTTTTTTTCCAGTATACTTGTGGGAGGTTTTTAGCTTGTTTTTTTGCCTGTCTGATTTTTCCATTGGAAATAGAATATGCCCTAGTTAAGTTTCCAGATGTGCTAGGGTTAGAATAAAAGCATTCAAAGGGAAAATGCTCTACTTAGGGAAAGAAGTTAAACTTTCACATTGGACTGGTTGTGGCAGCAGGAAAACTGTTTAAATTGGTTTTGCTACTCCATTTTCTTATTATGCCTCATTTAATGCCAGTTTGTTTGCTTCATCTTTCAGATTATCTTGAATTCTCTTTTTCCTGTTTACCAGCTGAACACCTTTCTTTGTAAATAAAACATTCTTGCACTCATGTCAATGACTCTTGAGTTTTCAGAGTGCCTATTAGAAGTTGCTTTCAGCTGAAGAGGTCACAACAATATCACAGATGCACAGATTGGTACCCGATTAATACAATTATCAACATGCAGAAATTATTAGTTGAGTGTTTGCATTTGAGTATAGCTTTTATTTTAATGCACAGTTTGAAAAGCATATTTTAAGGAGGCAAGTTTGAATTGAAAATGCTCCCAAGGAATGATTTCTATCTTTTGTGCAGATCAAAGCAGCAAAAACCATTTAACAATTTGTCTGTCTTTGATGAAATCTAATGGGTTTTCTGCATTTTTCTAAATACAGTAACTCGACACAAGTCAATTATTTGTTTTTAATGCTGTAAAAGCCAGTGTTATATTACTTAGTGTTCTTAAGACTTTTACAATGAAGATTTTTATTATGTTACATATACAAGCAATTATGTTTGACAATTTGGGTGCACACTTGAATTGGCAGCCACTTCAGCATTCTCCCCAATAAAAACATTAAGCATGTCTATTAAAAAGGTTTCTTCTCTAATTTATTTTTCACAAGCTTTCAGCTCTGCCACAAAAGCCTCCTATCTGCAGCTAATTTTCTGCAGACTCCTTTACTATTTAGGGTGAAAACTCTTGTGATTAGTTTGTCCTAAAAGAAGGGCCAAGTTCTGATGGTATCAAGAAAAAGCTAGAATTAGACTGGAGCTTTCTGAAGAACTGTAAAACGTGTTAAAAAATTTGATGTACCAAAGCATAGCATGGTCCTGATGCAAAACCATTCTGAAGTCGGTGAGAATTTGGGCTCCCTGTAGCTCTGCCGATGGAGAGCTGCTGTGTTCTCTTTCCTGCTCTTGGGTAGCTGGTGATTCCGAGAGCCAGCCTGGCAGGGTCATGGTTGAGCGGCTCCGTAAATACAGTTCTGCCTGTATGTTTCATTTGTTTACCTGTGCCATAAGGCAGAATGCAAAACAAGCCTGGCATGAAAAAATGATGTATGCTAAGCTGAAGAGTTTCTTGTTTCCCCTACATGCAGTAACGGTGGTGAATTAGCCTCTCTAGGCCAATACTAATTTTTATAAGTGACCCTTTTCTTTGAGGAGTTATTTAAATAGGGCCACAGTTTAGTATGTGGTCATCAGTCACTGTTATCAGGGTGATACACAGAAAAGTTCTAATTTGTACTCTTGTCCTGTGTGTGTGTGTTTATGAGTATATGGAAATATACACGATATATCCATATAGTCATCTACACAGAGCTTATGGGTATAAATACGGTTGTATATTCTGTACAGGAAGAATGAAAGAGTTAATTGTGATATATGAAGCTATTCATCATGTGAAAAGGCGAAATAAAAAAAAACAAATATAAAGCTCATGGATGGAAACATTCACATGTTTCTGGGATGAGGGGAGGTGCAAGTTCAGTGTCCCATCAGGATATGTACGTAAAGATAAAATAGGTGATGATGCTGTAAATGTTTCTGAGCCAGTTTTACCTGTGAGGATATTGATTTAATTCTGTTCACTGAAGCAACAGTATGATTCAAGTGAAACATCTCTATTTGTGGCTCTGAGAGTCTTCTATGAGTAAAGCAGCTGGTGATGAGGATTATGTGTGGACACAAACCAGTTACCTCAAACTAGATGAATAATCCTCCCCCAAATTAAAGGGATGCCTTGGTATGTTTAGTTATCAGCCATTGAAGCAGAAGACTCAAGCAATCCAAATCAAATTAATTTTGTCACTTAAAGAGAGCAAGAATATGTTCTATGGAGAATATTTTGATTTGGCACACAGGATTACTTTTGTAGGAAAAAATGAATGTGCACCCCAAGGACGGTGAACCCTTCATATCTCTCGCTGACTTCAACCAAACTCTTAGTTCCTTAATTGCAATAAATAGCCAGAAACTCTAAAGGAGTGATTACAACTTGTCTAAAAAAATCTTGACTTATTTGTACCCTTTTCGTCTCTTGCTATATTCAGACAGAATATGTGTTGACTTACAAGAGTGTTTGACGGTACTTTGAATGTTAAATGTAAGAGGTCTTTTTAAAGCTAAATCATAAATCATGTGTTTGCCTCGGAAATCTGCCATTCACAGTTACTTATTATAAGTTACGATGGTTCTATTGGGAATAGATGAAGAAAGATGAAATGTAACATTTGGATACTGGAAATGTCTCAAATACAGAATGCTGCAAATAAGGAAATTATAGAGGCTGGAAAACTATTCAGAATATGTGTTTCAATAATGAAGTGATAGATAGCAATCTTTTCTTGCGTATCCTACTGATAGAAACAGACATAAAATGTATTTAATAAATGAGCAATTAGGAACCCTGTCCAGTGCTTTGGCTAACAGGTCAAAAATGCGATGAACTGTGCTCTGTATGTCTGCCTGTCCAGAAATCCATAAAATGGTAGAGAAGTTAAGCTTGACTGTCGCTTTGCTTGGCACATGATAGAGGGTGATGGTTTTAATTATCAACTATGATGGTCTGCTCCTACAGTGAGAGCGTTTGGAGAAGACAGAGTAGCAAAGGGAGCTGGATATCAGGTGGTTCCTTCCAAGCTGACTCCTTAGTCCCACATCTTCACAGTGTTCAGGGCATTTGTCCTTCTGTGCCCTCTGTCTCGCGCATTGCCCTAACACGTAGGGCTAAAAGAACATGCTGCTTACGCGTGTCACTGAAGTGCATGTTTCTAACTCTCTTTTAGGAGAGGGGAAGAATGAATTTGCATAGAATATTTTAAACTTCAGTGAGAAAATGTTCCCCTCACTGTGCACTTCCAGCTGGTTGCCTTCTTTCACTATGCTATTAGATGATCCTACTCCTAGTCAAATTTGTGGAAGGCAACAATCTCATGATTCCTAATTTTACAAAATGTCAATAACAGAGTACTCTAATACATTAAATTTATTGATGATCACCCTTTCTTCCCTGTTATAGCACATTTTGGCTCAATTTCAGAACAATTTCTAGCTTTAATATGAAATGTCAGCAACATCTCCAGCATCCGCCTTGTTTCTATTAGCCACTAATTTTATTTTTATAAAGATCGTTCCTGATGCTTTGTACATTTAGCCAGTGATCAAAGTTGTATAACAATAAGCTTTAGTTTCACATGGAGTAACTTAAATCTATTCAAGGTAATAATATCATTTGCTGATTAATTTGCCAATTCATTCAGTGCTCATTTTGTATCAAATAAATAATACCCAACGATCATTCAAACATTGATGACATTTCTACTTAGCTCCATTGGTAAAGATAGTGGGATAAAACAGTACAGCAAAATGAATTTGTTTATGCAGGCATTGGGTCTCACCTTGGGGGAAAATAGTTTGAATGTGGAACTATAGTGTTGTCTGTATTTGTTCATAGGAAAGAATGCTTCAGTATTCTGCTTCATTGGAAAGCGAATCTGACAGATGGAGTTTGCAGGGGAATTGTTAAAGGGATTCTGCCTGGAGCTGGTGTAAATGTTTAACTTTTCTAGTGCATGTAAACCAAAATAAAATAATCCTCTATAACATCTTGGGGTCTGAGGCAGTAGTGTCAATGGAAAGTTTCCTTCAGTGCTGTCCTCCATCCTCTCTGCACTTATGACATTACACAGTGTTGTTTGATGCCTGTGTAGGGTCTGCAGCACATGTGAGCACAAGAAGCTCAGCTGCAAAGTCAACTCTTTTTTCCTGAGAATTGTTTTTCATTGTAAGAAATACAACAATGCTGTAAACATAGCAGATATTGTGTGTGTGTTACTGTGTATAGGCAAATTATAGGGATTAATTTATTTGGTGTGCAAATTAAATACTTATTATTAATTTAGGAATCTGGTACTGAAAGGCTATCTTTTCTCATTTTAAAAATAATATTTTTTTTTCTTAGAACTTGCCAGCATTTATAAAACACATGCGCAATGCCTTTGCGATGAGGATATCGTGCGTATGGTCTTCATATGAGTCCTTACTTTGAATGGTGTGTATATAGAGCTTCGTCAGTAGTGGTAGCTGACGGTGATGTTTCTTCAGTACTGAGATCAGGATGAATGTGGGCAGTTCAGTTGTGGGCGTTCTGATGTCAATATCGAGTTAATGATCCCTAGTCTTTTGGTCAAATGTAGTTTAAAAAAGCTAAAGGGTGGGACTAGGATTTAGTGTTTTCAAATGCAGAGGCTTTATGGGAGTCAGGACTCTGGACTGGAGCTCTATATTTTACATTAGATATTTCATTTAAGCTCCTTGCATAAAAGGGAAAGAGGGTTGGATTTTTTTGGTTTGTTTGGGTTTTTGTTTTTGTTGTTTTTTTTTTTTTTTCCTGGAGACCGTGTTGTTTTGTTCCTGCACAGCATACCAAAGATTTCCAAGCTACATCTCTCCTTACGTAAAACAAATATGATTTGCTACAAGGGTGTTGTCAGAAGTTCACACTGCTGAGTTATGCTTTTTCAAGAAGGACCTGCTAAGTGGGATACCTTTGTCAACTGCAGATTTTGAACTGGCCACTGAGATAATGTCTCAGCCTTTTTTCAACAGATTCTGGGATTTCCAGTGATTTTCTCTAGCTGAAAATCAATACCAACGTGTGCATGTCATGCTTCAGAGACATCAGAAACATTTGAATAATCAGTATTTTAAATAATCTGGAGAGGTGATATGCATGAGCATAGATCAAGGGAGAGACCTTGCTTACATTTAACTGGCATTCTGTGGAGTTATTATAGCAGCTTGTAGGAGGAAAAGAAAGGGAAGGGAGCTGTGAAACCAGTAATTTGCACCTTATGAATATTTACATGCCAAATACTTTTGTGAGTATTTGTGAAATAGATGACGAAATTATACTGTATCCACCAGCAAATGCAGCTGTGAGTAGCTGGTTCTACACACAGTCCTAAATCATGGTTGTTGCGTGAGTCTGGTTTAGATGTAGCCGTGCTGGGTTTACTTTTTTGAATGACATGGATTATCTGTTACAGCCTCTCTCTCATTTTAGGAAATCTTGTCATTTCCCTGGAGAACTTTTACTTGCCTGAACATTGCTGGTAGCAAAGCCCTAGAGATTCTGGGAAAGCCTATGTGTGTGAGAGAGAGAGAAAGACGTGGGCAGGTGTTGGTGATTCTCTGGGCGGTGGAGCGGCGAGAGCAGATGTGCAGAGAAGTAGAGTGCTGTTCCCAGGTGGACTTACTCCATACTGCATACTGGAGGTTAGGGAGCTCTCTGCCAGGTCTGTCCAGTAATATGAGCAAAGTAACTCAAATGACCGACAAGGTGTGACAATCTTCAAGGCAAAAGTTGTACTGTAGATGTACTGTAGATGTTAACGCTTTAATTCCTTCACCTAGCGATACAGACGAGAGGTGGAGATGGACAAGCAGAAGTTCAATTGCTGAGTTCCCGTAATTCATTCATTCTCACTGTATATTGTGCCTCTCATTTTGGAACCAATCTGTGGGATCTCAGTGCTCAAGTTTTACTAACAGCAGTAGTAAGAAGCAAATAGCGATTCCCTGTGGGTTGTTCCATCACTGTAAACACGTTTTACAGCTACACACACCATTGTTTAGCTTACTCATAAGCTGTGCCAAAAAATTTGAAGCAGAGTTAATGAAACAACTTTACTATATTTGCAGTAGGAAGGACACTGGCCCATATCTTCATTTGGGGATACTTTCCCTTCTGAATACATAACATGAATACTACCAATGGATCTGAGCCCGAAAATTCAAAAATAGTCTAGATGGACCTGTTGTCGGGGAAAAAAAAATATAAAATAGTTATTGAGGTAAGCATGTTGTTTTTGTGGAGGTGGTGAGCTGTATATCTACTTCGTGTATGCACATTTAGTGGATGAATGTATGTACAGCAGTCACTCTTTTTGCCTTTTGAAACTTCTTGAGGTTTTTTTCTATTTCTAATGATGCATATCTATTTCTGCATATTTGTCCCTTGCCTTGTGCCTTATATAGAGGTATTGAGAGTGGATTACATGTCTAACTTCAATAAAAAGTACAGAATAATTGGTCGCAAGAAGAGAAGTGAGAAGGTTTAGAGGAGATATTTTGACTTTTCCAAGTTAAATGGACACATGGTTTCCATTTAAAATCTTTTTTCATACTATAATGTAT
This sequence comes from Ibidorhyncha struthersii, assembly GCA_013398815.1. NCBI lineage: Eukaryota > Metazoa > Chordata > Aves > Charadriiformes > Charadriidae > Ibidorhyncha > Ibidorhyncha struthersii. The sequence continues at coordinate 203,683 of VZSZ01007630.1, forward strand.
TTAAAATAAAAGGGTTAGGGATAAATCTGCATTTCTGATGCCTCAGGAGAAGTTATGCTATCAAAAGGAAATTGACGTTATAAAAATATAGGAAGTAATGCATCAAGTATGTGTATACATATATATCTATATGTGTCCTTAGAAGATTGTTATTGTTAACATAGTTAAAGTGTTAACATAATCACCTATGTTTGAGGGACCTTGAGGAAAAATTGTCATTCTTTAGACAATGTTGTGCACCTTAACTATCCCCTGGTACCTTTTGATCTCTATGTTCTAGATAAATTCCAACCAGGTAGTTAGATTTTTCATGGTTAAAGTCTCTTAAAGTTTCATTTTAATGTGATGCTTATTATCACTTCTAAACTTTTGTGCAGTATTGCTCTGCACAGCACTTAACTACATTCCATTTTTGCTTATAGCTAAATGTACCCAGTAAACTTTTCTGGCGTGAAAGGTAAGGTAGAAACACCGTGGTGGTGTTACTGCTGTCAGTAGTGGGTTCCCATAGATTCCCAGTTTGCCATCGTCCTGGGCGCTCACTTGGCACAAGTAAACTTCTACGTGATGATCGTTGCACTATGTTGGCAAAAGTTATGAACCAGTGATAGTGTATGAGAAAAGTCCTGGTGCGTGTATCTCTCAAGTCCTCCGTGAACTACTGGCTCCGCTATTTTTTGCCTCCCTTGTATGCTGAAACACAAAGTGTGAGTTGCTGTTTAGCGGTCCCTGCTGCTCTGGGTGTCGGCTGCCGCTGGGAGATGGAGCCCGGCTGCATGGAATTAGGTCACTGGTATTACCACAGAGAGGAAGGTAGTTGGCCTTGTAGTGACACAGCTTAATCAGTTCACTTGGGATTAATTCTGCCAGGTAGTGAAAGAGAAAAGTTTCAGAACTGAAAGAGAGGGAATAACATAACAAAGCAGGAACAGCAGCTAAAGAAAATCTTGTGCCATAGGCTAGTGTATCTAATGAGGACTGGTATTTACAACCCAGAAAGACTGGTAAATCTGTGCACATTTTTAAATCAGGCCCAAACAGTAGGATCAATCAAAATTAACAGTTTCTAACATGGTAATTGGATATTTGTATGGTTTCATAGCGTACCTCAGCAGACTTGAGGCAATTTATCTCTAAATCTTCATAAACCGCCCTCACTGTATAAGCAATCGTAAAGCTGCTTTGCTGTCGTCATTTTCTACCTCAGTAGAGTTTCAGCTTGGGTGTTCAATAGAGTGTTGTCATGTGCATCAGGGAGAAAAATTTTTATTTCCTTCCTCATTAAATAAGCCAATGAAGAAACATAACCCCAATCAGTTATTGCATTGAGTTCAAAGGGTCTAGTCAGTATGATGTAATTTTTATAGGTGTGTATTTTTTCTTATTGGGCTTGTTCATCCTCAATCATGTTGCTGTTACTTCTATCTCCATAGTAACCAAAGAAACCCCAAAGTGGATCAGTGAGATGTTTTCCAGGTGCTGTACAAACACAAAGGAGTGCTGTAGCAGTTTTGGGCTACAGAAAAACTAATGATGAAGCAAAGGTATGAGAAGGAGTTCAGTGAGGATTTGTTTTTGTGTAATGTAGGCTTAGTGAGGGCAGTAGGTATTTGAAAGTGAAGCGGGTAGTTTTGGAGCAGGAGAGGATAAGAGAGGAGGGTGGATGAAGGGAAGGGTGGGCTTAGTGCTCTGAGGGAAGGATCTGCTTAGTGCTCTGAGGCATAAACTCCATTTCCAAAAGGATCTTAGTTAAAAAACATTTGCCTTGATTCAGTGTGTTTTAAACTTGCTTGTGAAAATAGGAACATTTAATGAAGTGCTTACTATAGTATTGTGGAGCCAGACGGGCATCTGAATGCCTTTAAAAAAAACAAAAGACACAAAAAAACAGTCAAAACCACACTCATCATCCTTCTGCCTCATCTGTAAAATGGGGATAATAATTGTCTGATTCATCAGGAAAGTCAGTCTAAATCCATGTGGAAAGCAAAACATTTTGGATGTTGTTATATGATGTGCAGACATTATAAGTAATTGTTATGAAAATAGCTGTAGTTAATGAATCAGTCAGAAATCATCCTTAGTTAGCATCAGTCACTGAGTGACTATATTGCAATAGTCCTGGCCATACAGCAGCAATTTCTGGAATAAAGGCCATAGATAACCCGTTTATGAAGACAGTGAGAGACGAGGTCTGAAGTATATCACTTATCATTGTTGTCTTTTGATGTTTGGGGGATTTGGGCCAGGGAGTGAAATCTTCTCTTACTCCTAACAAAATTATTCCACAGACTGCTGTAATAATGTAACACATGCAAACACACCTCTCTCAAGTGCAAGGCTGGCTGTCATACTTAATTAGGTGTTTACAATCCATTTCAAGTTTTTTGTTAGAAGTCTTTTCTGGATCTTTTGAGTGCCATGCCAGAACTTGAAGACATTTGGAGGTGTAAGGAGTTAATATTAAATGCTAAGTGAGCTATGACTGGATATCTAAAATATATATAAAAACAAAATCCAGAAATCTTCTTCACAGAAACCCTCTTTCACAGCTCTGTATTTCTCAGAAGATAGCACAAGTGGCCATAAAATTATATATATGTGAATATTATATATATCAGAGGTCTAAACTTCATTTTTCTGCTGTTATTGCTGTTGATTGAATTAGTTTTTCAAGACTTCAGTTTTAATTTGTTAGAGCAGCAAAGTGGCAGTGCATTCTGCTTTTACAAGTCTTCACCATCTGCTAGAATAGCAACGAACCAGCAGCGGAATCTTCCTGTGTTGACAACTAGCTTAGTTAGGACTATTTAGAAATCGGAGCATTGCTAAAATAAATATTCTACTTCCCCTGGGCATCGTACTGAAATTCTTTCCATCACTTGTAATTTATTCAGTGTAAAGTCAGGATTGAGATTCATGTTGATGCTTTGTGAATTAGCAGTGTTACACAGCACTTCTTCAGGGTCCTGGCACTAGAGAACAGGTTAGGTGGGTGGACCTTAGCCAGGCTGTGGTAGTGCAGAAAAAAGCAAAATGTCTCTTTCTTCATTAAGTTATTTGTTGAAGATGTGTTGTGGGTCAACAAAAGTGGGGTGACTGACTCCCAGACGTTAATGTTTATCTTTAAAGTAATATGGAGAGCGGACCAATGCTAAATAAATGTCTGCTGTAGAAAGTTGCACTGTGCACTCTGGAAGGAAAGAAATTAATTGGATGTTGTTCAATAAGCATTTTGTAGTTGACTAGAACACTGTGAAACAAGAGCCTGGAGTTTGAGCACTGGTCTATGACTGGAAAATGTAACTGGGTAGAGATAGGTAGGTTCTGTTGTGATGTATTTGGTAGTACGTTCTGAGAGAATTCTTTCAGAATTACTTCAGAATTAAACCACTACAGAGGAAATTAAAAACTCCTTAACTGACATCTTTCATTTTATCCAGTGATGTGTAATCTTCTAATTTAAGTAAATACTGCTGTGACAGTAAGTGTAAATAAGGCTGCAGATATGTGGTGTGCTGGTCTGGGAGAGGATTAACCACTCTTGCTCTGCAGTATCCCACTATGAAGCCAGATGACCTTTTTCCTTTGCATTCCACTGCATTTTACGTACACCGAATCATCCCAATTCATGTCACAGAAGAGCTTCTCATGCGCAAGCAGCAAAATACATCTGACATTTAAAATCAGCATCTTCCTCAAGCTATTCTGTCAAAATGAGAACAACCATAAGGTGCTATGGGTCAATAGCTTGGCACACTGGCAATAGAAACAAGTGTTTACAGCTCATGAGGACTTCAAAAATGGGTTGCTGCAGGGCAAGATGCATTTCAGGCTCAGAATATGGATGTGCAACACAGAAAAAGTAATAAAAATCCTGATAGTATTCATGATTGTTCATATTTTTAAATGAATTTGGTCTGTTTACGTGTAAACCTCATCTTTTGTATGTTCGGTTTCTTAGCACGAGTATCGTGATTAAAATTTTACTGACCTGGTCAGCTCAGAAAGCAAATGTTAAACGTGTGTGGTTTGAACTCTTTTACAGCACATTCCAGCATTGTTTTCTACTTGCATTTGAACTAGGAGCTTGATTTATAATGACTGGGGTTTTTCCAATTAAGTAGAGGAAGGAGTGTCAGCCTCACTTCTGCTGTATAAACACTAGATTGGGCTTCAAAGATCTGATGTGTCAGAGGAAGTTGTTTGGTAGTGCCAAATAAAAATAAAACAGTCAATAGTTAAAGGAGCTTAAAATAAAATAAAGTGTTTGGCATCAAGAAGGCCCTTGGAAAAGAGGCTGCTGGCTGAAGAACCGAATTAATTTTTTACATTGCTTGTTGAGAATTACCAGTGACCCAATTGTGTCCTCCAAGCCTTAAAGCCACAAGAGAGTGCCAGTATGTTTGCTAATTTCATTAGTCCAGTATCGGTTGTCAGTAAGGCTTCAACATTCACTGATCCAAACAGGGAGATGTATCCACATAACTGTGGAGAGTGTCAGGCCTCAATTACATTGATTATCATTAGGTAGTTAGTATCGAGTGTTCTCAGTGAACACTGGCACCTCTTTTGCTGTATAGAGAGCAATAGATACCTGTTTGGCAGACGTCACTGTGTGTTCTGTATGGTAGGACATTGCGTTTCACTATTAAGCAGTGATTAAAATCTAGATACACAGTGCTTATTATGAAGCAGGTGACTTGATCTTTTCAAGCTTGCAGATGAAGAAAGAAATAAAAAAAGAGCAGTAATTCTTACAATTACTGACCTTCTCTACATTGGATCAAGGTACAAATTCTGCTGTTTACTTTTCTGATTGGGAAGATGTGACTGTGGTCAATGAAGATAAAAAGTTTAAAAAATTTCTAATACAATAAATATCTTCTTTGTGATGCAGACTGCCCCATCCCCAGCTTGATAATGTTGTTTACCCGTGGTTAAGAGTATGTTAGAATGTAATTGTAACTATTTGGCATGACTGGCTGTTAGAATGAGAGACTGCAATTTGCATCGCGTATATCCAGAAATTAAAAATGAAGGACTGACCACTTGACACCATTGTAGTTCTTGAAATAAAGCCTGCTGAGCTCAATTTGTTGTGGCTGCTAAATGACTCTGCTCACCAGCTTGAATACATGATGAAATTCCTATTAAAAAGTGGCACTGTAATAATTGATGCCATAATGTAAGTGCCAGAAACTGAATGGAAATATTGTTCTGTTAACCCCTTATTTCAGAACACAAGTTTAAAATGGACTTTTTGAAACGAACACATGACCTCTGGAAAGGTACTCCTCTGGGGTTTTTTTCTTTTTCTTTTCTTTTTTTTGTTATTAGAGCTGTGGTAATTTCAGACTTTCAACAGATACTCAGAACCATACGCTGTATTCTGTGGATGAATTGTTTTTGTACTCTAGAGTAACTGCTGTTTCCCCTCAGAGCTGTATGAAAAAAAGAAAATGGATCTTGGTAGTTAGGTAGTGATAAAAAGCATTGCAGGCAATCACAGGTGGGAAATGCAGTTTCTACCATCTTAGAAGACAGATTAATAAAAAAGCCTTACCTTTACATCTGCTTGGAAACTATGTAAACTCAGAAGCATTTTTGAATTCTCAACCCGTCCCCTCGCCAAGGTTCTAATTATTCAGTATCAGGAGCCTCTTAATTCTTGCTCTGGGATGAATTTCCGTTTATGTGCCTATATCAAAGCTTAGGTTCCTGTTTATAGGAATCTAGCTTTGAAGATGATGGGCTATGTTTTTTCTGTCCAGCTAATTTAATTTCTCCACATAGCCATATTTAATATTCATCAAAATAAAACATAGTCAAAACTAGTACTCGAAAGTGACACTCAGGAGACCTCATATTGCAAAAGGTGATCCTTCCTTCCATTACCAATGTTTCTCCCTCCTCTTCGTATTTCTCAGACAGAAGCTCAGTGCAGGTATGTACAACATAAGCCAATTCCACTCTTGAGTTTTTTTGTGAAGACCTCACTTTTTTCTTTCTATATAATGTTGATTAAGTGAGTGTCCTTTGTCCTCAGTGTGTCTAATGCATTAAAAAGCATGGAATTTAATGCTGTAATTATAAAAGCTTAAAGGAAGAAGCCCATTGAATGTAGTTCAGATAGGTTATCAGCTTTACCTTTCCAAATATGTTCTATTATAGAAGCTGATTTCCTAAAGACTTTTGTCGTATGCGTATATCTGGCTGAGAGTGGCTCTTGCACACTAGAGTATGAATAAATTATTTCCATGCTCTAATGCATCCTTTTTTTCCATATGGGTCTTAGGCTTTCTTTTTCCTTAAAAGCATCATTTTGCTGCTGAATCAAGAACTGTGGAAAGAGACAATACTGAGTATTCACATTTGAAATAAGACAGCCCATTCAGGTCAGAAAAGAGCTGCAGCAAAGTATGTCTTATCTCTTCTCTAAATAATGGATATTGCAACTACTAATCAACTTGAATGTAATGAAAAGGAAGAAGAAAAATCATACGTTTATACTCAGAGTAATTCATTAACTATTTTTGATGTTATCAATAAATTCACTTATTTTCCTGTACAGGTAAGACATTAACTGTCTCAGGTCTTCAGTATTTTCACATGTGTTTTTTCAGGGAGGGGGTGTTTATATAATGACAATATTTTCATATTCATCAGTGATTCTTGGGAGTCATTGGAATGGCTAGGAGGTGCCAGTTGTTGTAAGGAGGCTTTTTTCTTCCAATGAGAGAAGCAGGTTTTCAATTACACACACAGAGCCATTGGAACAAGATGTAATCTGGAAACAGGAATAGAGCCAATGAGAGCAAAAAGAGCACAAGAAGGGAAAGAGACTGGTGTTTTGCATTCCTGTTCAAATGGTGAAGAAGAGCAAAGGAGAGAACAAAAGTTAGGGAAATCTCACTGGAAACCAGTTTAAAATAAACGAGGGCATCCCACTGACAGTGTGAATTTTGAGTTGGACTCATTCCTGCTGTATTGGCAACTGGAAATAGTGAAGCAGTACAGTGACTGGGGAAAGGGGTAACCCTGCTGCACAAAGGAAGTGAATTGTCCAGCTGCCGAGGCACCTACATCAGCAAGGGATCTAACCCTACGAAGAGTGGCAGCCATGGGGCTGTGACTTTGACACCATCTTCAATTTGTAGTTGTATTGATTTTTCTTGTGGCGGGAGATGTGAATAAATCTATTTAGAAAACTGGACATGCAGAGTGGTCTTCTAACTATTGCCCAGCAGGCTGTTTCCCAAAGGCCAGCAACTATTCTCCATGTTGTAACAAGAAAAAAAAAATCTACCCTGTTCCTCAAAATATCAGAGAACAGTTGCTGGATCAAAGCAGTTACCTTCAGTAGTGTTTCACACCTTTGTCTGAAATTGGACTTAATGCTGAAGTCAGTGAAAGATTTTAATTGATTGGGTTCTTAAGTGCAGTTCCTCAAAACATTCAGGTATTGTAAATTTTGGAGTGTATTAAGCACTCAGATGATTGTCTAGGTGTTTGTGAATAAACAAACTCTTGGGGAAAGAGCAGCTTAAGGCTTAGTGGTTGTTCATGCCTTCAGGATACCTGTGAGATGGAGCATAGCAGGGGAGGGGGGGAGGCGGGGAAGCCCACAACTTTCAAGAGGTTTTCCTCCTGCAGTTTTATCCCTGGGAAGAAGGGCACACTTGTTGATGGTAGGCACACCAGTGCTTAGGTTTGGCAGGCTGCTGTAATGAGCTTTCTGAGGTTTTTCTCTCTCTCTGCTTGCTCAGTCACCGCAGAAACTGATACCTGAACCTTTTGTTTATAACCGCTCTTCAGTGTCTGTGGAGCCCCCCCAGGTCCTGCAAAGCTCGGGCTTTACTAAGCAATAACTAACGCAGAGTGAGGATGATTTAGCTTACTGCTTGCCCATAAGTAAACTTTGGTTCCTGCTGTAAAAACAATTTTTAACAAAGCCTTTATTGGGTTTAGTTTGGTGTTCTGCTTAAAAGCGAGTGTAAAATACGTTGTTCTTTCTAAGAGATCTAGTGTGCATTTGGAGGGGAGGAGAAAGCTAACTTTTGTGATTTGGATTTGGGTGTTCGGATTCCTGACTTTTTCATCTTGCTGGGCCGCTGAAGGCTGTAATGAAACCTGTCGTCAGTTTGAAATGATTAAGTGATAAGCATTACTTGTCATACATTAAAATGAATATTTATATTTCTTTATTCTTAATTTGAGATTTTCCAGTCCCAGTATCTGTTTAAAAAATAATTAAGAAAATGTAGATTTTCTGTGACTATTTGCTTCACCTCCCACTCATATGCTTAGAAGAGCAGATAATAGGCATTCTGCGCTTCAGAAATGGCTTTTTATTCAGGTCAAATTTAATCTTGCTATAGTTAAAAATGGATTATCAGACGTGGAGCCCTCCCCGTCGTTGGCTGGGAGTAAGCGCTCATCTGGCAAAACTCTCTCACCACTTTTTTTTCTTCTTCTTTCAGCTGATCTCTTGAGGTCCTTTTCCTAGCTGTGAGCAGCGGCGTGCCAATTTCAATTAACGTTTCCTTTAAAACAAATGTTATCATCTGCTTAGTGCTTGTGACTTTCCGTTTGTAACAAGGATAACAGGAGAGAGCAGGAGTATGGCTTTGTGTCTTTCAGTGCGATGTCACTGAGCCTTGGTGAACAGCGTTAACCATTATCTGTCTGTGGCATTTCTTCAGGTTCCTTGTGATTTAAAGGTCAAGCCAAGGCCCGAAGACTGAATTCCCTGTCTGAAATAAGGACGTTTTCTTTCCCGTAACAGATTAAAAGCCAAAGACCATTACTGTTAAAATGATGGGCTGCTTTCTCGTTGTGACCACCAGGCCAAGGCTTGCTCTCTAGGTTTTTGGAAAGAGCTGTGCTGTTTGCAGGTCAACAGAGATACAGATTACATCCGTGTGAATAAATTATGTTGTTAGGTTGCTGATTTTACCAGAGGAGAAAGCAGCAAGAAAGTTTATCCTAAATTGTATTTTTCTCTGCCTCAGGAAAAGAAAAATAATTTTGAAAGTCATTCTGGGTTACTAGAAAATATGGTTCTTTCTGAAATACCTCATTTTCATCTTTTAACCCTTTAAAAACGAAGATACATGCACATTTCAAAACATGAATCCAAACACTTTCTTTTGAAAATTTTGTTTTGATTCTTCTAATGTTTTCAGTGCTTCTGGCACTTGTTGCTATGTGAAGTTGAAATAAAAAAAGGTTAATCCCCTCTCATTTTCTTCTTTTTCCTTTCCTGCCCCACCATGGACCCCTTTAATTTTGCCTGTAATTGCTTGCCTCTCCCACTCCTGGCTCTTCGTGTGAATCTTTAGCCATACATCAAACACAGAGCTGTCTTGAACAATTGTTGTGACAGTCCAGATAACTGCCTGTGCCCAAATGTTAAAACCTGGAAAAAACAAGTCAGAAAAATAAGCAGTTCTTGGTCCAAAACAAATATGTATGGGGCTTCTTCCTGACTCTTCTATGAAAACAAAGCTCTAGTTCCCTTTTGGCCTGAGAAGAAAGTAATATGTCTGGGGTAGTGAAAAACGGGAAAGCCAAGACTTTGTTTTACTCCTTTTAAGAACATAAGGAAAAGGGGAGAGGGAGGCCACGGGCCAAAAATGTATACAGAGGAGGTTTCAGGTGTATGTTAAGGCCAAATAATCACTTAATATTGGTTCTTGTCAGTTCATAATTTCTCATGATTATTTGTGCTACCAAAGCTATACAGAGCTGCAGTTAGCATCCAGGTGGATCCATAGTGCTGCAATACATAAATTGAAACAGATATTTAAATGTATTATTTTAAATGAATTGTTTCAGAAATAGAAATCATGACTGCCAAACAGGAACTTGGGAGCTGGTGTACTGGATGAGTTTAGTGTTCTGCCCAGCCTTGGAACCTGTTTTTAACAGATGTAGTTTCCTGATGCTTTGGAGAAGATTGCCAGAGCATCCATAATAAATAAAATGGAGCAAAAAATTTTGAAAATAAGACAAGGTGACTAGAATTGAATCCATCTGAATTCACACCTGCAGGTGTTCAAAGCATATGTTTGTTGTTGGCTACTGAAAAGACTCATAAGAATCTAAGAAACTTTTGAAGTGGTGACTTAAAAAGATGTTAAATGCAGGTATTCAAGTGTGTGTTTAAGAAAACATCACTCTTCAGCTAAATCTTGAGGCCTTTATGAGGGCCTCACTGAATTTAATAAATAATTTTTGACATTTTGCTTAGTATTCTTTTTAAAAAAAAAAAGAAAATTAGTGTATATTGCTGTATTCATAATTCATTTCTTCTAAATTCCTTTTCAGCTACTTGAGGAAAATTTTATTTTATGTCACATTTGGAACAAGAGAGGTAGAGTGCTGAAGAGTGAAAGCTGTTATCTTATTCACACGACAAAGGCATATATTATTCATACCATAATACCCAAACTGCAGGAATTGATAGATGGGACTTCTATAGTCAACTCCCAAGCAAACTGAAAATATATTTTAAAAATAAACTGATTTTTGAGTGGGTAATTCAAAATCAGATGGATTACTGTAAGATACTCTTTGTGATTATTTTTACTGTTGGGACTCAAACTACCTATATGTATTTTCTCACTGCAACTGGAAAAATCTTAATGTATTTATTTTTCCTTCTGTGGGGTGATTTAAAATCTGAAAAAGGGACCAGTAGATCAATAATTTAGTGCAGTTAAATGAAAAGTGTCTTAACCTGTTGGTTCGATTGTAGGTTATTACGAAGTCTTACATACTGAACAACTGCATTTAGATTGTATAATCCATATTCAAAATAACTTCTAGTGGAAGGAAAATTGGCCATTGTGGAGGAAATTAACATCTGTGTCTGCTCCTTTTATAGACAGGTTTGGTCAGTGTGAAAAAATATTGCAGGATTATTCCTCATACAGAGTAGCAGGTGAACCCCGCTTGTTGGTGTTACGACTACAGTGTTAAGAGTTTTTCTTTCACATAATTTACTCAACCACAGTAAAGAACTTCAAAACAGAGTCATCTTAAATTATGGCTGTCACACAGAAATTTATTGGAAAAAGATTCCAAATCAGGCTGACTGACTCTCCTAAAATATTCTCGGTGAATGACCTTATGAGTGATTTAGGAGGAGATGTAGAAAAAGTCGTTGCTTCTACTGCAAATAAAATACCAGTGAGAGTGTAATTAATTTACTGTTTCTTGTGACCCTGAGAAGCAGCTAAACATCGTCTCTCATATTCACAACTGATGACTTGGTCCCCTCACTAGCTAAGATTGCCTGGATCTTCCTAGGATGCCTGAGGCTGAGTGCCTGAGTGTTGAAGTTTCTTCACTCACTGCTCTGGTTACAGGAGGTTCAGACCACTTGTGCACGGCTTGCAGAGACCAAGTAGTGATCCCTTTTTTGATCCGTTAGGGAATCCGTTCCAGATACTTCTTGTTTTTCTTTCTGCAGTTACAGAACTGAGGAATTACAAACTACTTAAGTTTGTGTTTTCTAAAACCTAATTTGTTTAAAACCACAGTTCTCATTTAAGTGTCAGAATACAGTATCCTTAATAACTGACAGCTTGGATCTTAAAGCTGTGTTCCTCTGAAACCTGGCCTTCTCACAGCCTATTCCCATGAAAATCTGACCCTTGAATTTGATTTACTTATAAAAGAAAAAACAGGGAGATTACTCCCTTCTTGCCTTAGTTTTGTATTAAAATTTCTAATTTGTGTGGCAAATTTGGAAACACGCTATTCATGTTTCAGGAACACCCTTCTCCATATCTGTCGCTTGCCAGAGTCCTGTTGTGGTGGATTTTGAATAATTTGGTTTTCTCATGAAGGGCAAAAGCAGTAAGAATAGTTCTTACTGAGATTTCTGTAAACCTTCTGTTTGTATCAGTGTGTGATACTACATTTAACATGGTATGCATGCATAGTTGGATCAGCCATAACAACTGAGTAGATGACAAGGGTATCGTACAAGCCTTTATTGATCTATTCAGCGTTTGCTTTTAAGATACTGTGTGTTAACTTCGATTACAGCTGTTAAATTCTCACCTCTCTTTAATCTCCTCTCTACCTACTGGAGAAAGTCTTTCTGAATTCTCGGAATACTTCTATCTGGCCCAAAAGATGTAACTTGTAAAAAATTCACAGCATACACTGTATTTTCTCAGCATTAAGCTCAGAGATGAACGTGACTGAAAATCAATAATGTGCTTGGCCTGCAGCCTTGTCATTTATTGATTTACATGTCGTTCGTCTTCATAGAAAATGCAATTATTGCTTAAATACAATACAGTATTTTGCTAATAGGATACAAATGTCACCACTGAGTAAAAAGGTCACACTTGCATGTAAATGATTGTCAACCCAATCTCACGCTTGTTTTTGCCATTATTTTGAAGAGGTTGTTAAGAAACAGGAGACCTAGTCTTATTTCTGCTGACATTAATGGGAGCTTGGCTGTTGATCTAAGTGGCATCAGTGGTTCCAATTCTCTGGTCTTACATAGGTGCTTTGCACTTCTTTAGGTTCGTGAAGCACAGTCAAGGCAGATCACAGAGATGATGGAGGATTTCCTCTGCCTGATGCAGGGCCACTGCAGTAGCAGCAATTGTGCGGTGGTTCTGTTATTGGTATGTGTTCAGGAGAAGCTGCTGTGGCTTTCTCAAGATCATGGTGTAAAGCCCAAATCTTAACTCACCTGCCTTGAATTCTCTGTGACCTGATCAGTATGTAATACCCAGATGGGAGCCTACTCCTTGGACGTTCCTGAGTGGCACAGAATTTTCAGTGTCCACACCTTTCTTGTTTCCTTCTCTGTCACTGCGATGACTGTGATGAATAGGGTCACCATGGTAAGCATTTGCTCCTCAGGTGAAGAAGCAAAGCAGGAGAGCCAAGTCTGCATGGACAAAACAAACAAACAAAAATTAATTAGTTTAAATGTATTTCTGCCTGTATAGTTTGAAATTAGAGCATTAAACCGCTCTTCCAAATACACTTGAGAAAGCTATAGTGGAAATACTGTAAAAGAAATGTTATTTTTCTAACTTCCTCTGAGTCTTTCATGGCGATTGCTCCATTGCAATCCAGCTTTTGTAATTTATTACAGTATCTAATTTGGATAAGGAATCTCCCTGAAGTGGCACTACATGGCATTATACTGCAGAATACCTGGTGAGCAATAGAAAAGGAAAAATTTCTTGTGTTACAACTTTTTTTCTTTGTAGTTTTGAAGCTATTGAGGAAAATCTTCACATAGAAGAAAAAGAGGGGAAAAAAAGTAGGAATTCAAGAAAGATGGCTGAATTTGCTGCAAGAGCTTAATGGCCAATGCCACGTAGAGAAACAGGTTTTCACCTTTCTTATAGTAGGATATGTAACAGCCTTAACTCTTTCACGTGGTAACATGGTTATTGCTCGATAAATGTGCTTGTATCATTAATAAATTCATTTTTTCCTGGCTGAAATAGAGAGGAAGGGAATTAACAACAATTTGAAAATAGCTCTGTAAACTCCTGTGTCATCTGCCAGGTGATCAAAGGCCTGTGATTTTAAGGATTTTATTTTATTTTTTTTTTCTAAGTCTGTACTACTTAGTGAAAAATGGTGGAGTTAGAATACAGGTTGTTTTAAACATCTTTGTTGCTAATAAATCTTAAAATTGGTTAGAACCCAAGATATTATATAAGAAGACTTTATTTTCATATATACTAGCAAAGTGATCCTACAGTCTGGGAGGCTTTATGTGGTTGTAAGCACCATGCAAGTGTATGTGTCAGAGATGAAACTGGAAGTCAGAATAGTTGTAGACACAGTCTTTGGCAGTATTGTAAACGCTTTATATTTAACTGAAGGTCTCACAGGCACTTGTAATACAGATTTTTCAAAAACTCATTTTTTCTATGACAAATTATTGGTTTATCAATGGTTTTACGTAATTTTCAAGGAATGGAGGAGATTACAATATTGTCTTGAAATCACCCGTTTCTGTACTACGTTACATGGGCTGCAGGAGGCCAGACGAGCATGAACTCAGGTAGTTTGTGTTGTATTCCCCTTTAAGAACCTTGGTGTCTAGATCTCTCAGATTGGGAATATTTCATTGTGCTGTAAAGAGTAAAACAAAGCCAGTTTAATATTTTTATTTAGGTTTGTCGTGAAACTTTGTGGCAGAGGTTATACAGCAGAAGTAATACAATAGATTACTGTGTGACTTGGTGACTGGTTCACCTTCAGTCAACAAAGATAGCTGTTGTGATGGGGAGGATTGTCAGGGATGGTTCATTTCAATTTTCAAAAATACTCGTCACCTTCAAGAGCTTTGCACTTCAGAGATGTAATTTTTAGTTCTCCATGTGCTGCTAGAAGAGAAGGAAGAAGCGTTGTTGGGATTTGCTTTCATTTTGCCTTCCTCCTTTGATTCAGTGATATTTCTGACACCTTTTGACATGTTCAGAGGCACTAGGCTGAGTTATTCTTTATCCAAACCATTTTTTGCAGCTGAGGGGTAGGGATCTACTGAAGTAAAAATCCTTTACAAGATTACCTGGAATTCTCAAAAATGTGATTTTTACAGCTAAAACTAAAAGCAATACCGAAATGTTCAGTATTACAATTTTCATTTCAGAGTGGCTTTCCACTTTTTTTTCTTATGTTTTTAAATTTTGTATTTTCTAATGAGAAGTAATACAATTCAATCTAAAATGAATGTTGGAGAATCATTTTCCTTAGGAAAACTTTGGTATTTTGAGGTTTTATTTTAATTTGAACCAAAGCAACCCTTCAAAATATCTCATAATATTTCTGCCCTATGCCAACCTCTGTTTACTTACCTGAGGAGTGTACATATGTTTTGTGGGGACAGTCAGAGAAAAATAGCAATGCACATCTTTTGGCTTTGTCTCAGGATTTTTAAATATATATATTAAAAAAAAATATTTAGAGAGGTAACTCAAAGGTACATGTGCTGGTTGTTACCGCCTTTTAGAACATGTTGTTAGTGGGTGCTGAGAGCTCTATTTCCCCTGCGTGGAATTCAGGAGAAAAGATTTGATCTTCGAGCCATCGACAATAGAGTTTCCACTCAAAATAAACACGAAGCGAGACATTGGAAGTGTAAGTGTGAAACAGAGGGTTTTTTTAAAACTGTATTTATCAATTCTTACAACAGCTTGAATTAAATAGAAATGTGCTTAAATAAAAATTAAAAAAATTCAAAGAATTTCCCTTAAAAAAAGGAAGTATGGCTTAGTCACATAAATCTTCTATAATTCAGTTTCTCTTCTCGCTTGCTTTCACAATTTTTTTCTGGGTTGTCCTAAGCAGATAATTTTAAGAAGAAATATTACTATGAACTACTACGCCCATAATGACTTTGTAGTTCCAAATTAGTCAGCACAAAATGCCATTTTGTCTAATACTTTGATCAAAAAGTTAATATATTTAAATCTCTAATCTGAACACAAAATGCCTGAGTTTGGCACATCTTCTTTAATAAGGGAATTTATATACATATAAAATACATGTACCATTTTCTAATAAAAGAGAATGAAGCCAAATCACTTTAAACCTTTGGATGTCCAGAATGGAATTTCCCTTTATGAATAAGAAGTGTATTGACATTAATAACACTATATTTATATAGAGCGCTATGAATTTGCCCGCTCTCTCAGATGTTTGAGCTGAGATACTTTTTCCTAATGTGGCTAATCTAAATAATCAGAAATGCCAACCTTTGTAATTTGATGTACCTATTTTAATATTAATTTAAATTTTAAAGTACTATGATTTAATACCCTTGGAACTCTGTCTGTTTGGTGTACGTGTGGGTTAAAGATTCAGTATATTTGTGTTAAAAAGCAGAACTGACAGTTGATATTTTTTGCTTATTAGCATCATTCCAGCTACTTTGCTGTGAATAAAAACTCTTGACTGTCCAGGGGTCAGGAAAATCAGTGTTGTTGGTGACCCTGACTTTTTTTTCTTTCTCTCAGCTAACTCCCAGGCTTCCCTTATTTCCCTGAAAATATTGTAGTCCGTATCATGAATAGATGCTGAGCCTTGTTCTTTTGGCCGGCCTCCTGTGTGTGGGATCTTACCTGTAGCTCAGTTAGTATTTTACTGATCCAGTGACAGTATAGTCCATGGTAAAGTCCATGTTCGTTGTACCTTGAGCCTGACCCCTTTGTTACTCCTGCACCTGCTATTACTAGGCACAGAAGGAACAGTGACAGCATCCCTGCAGGGCCACGGCTCTGAAACACTCCGAACACGCTCAGAAACATGGACCTGTGCTTCAGCTGCAGCATTCAGAACGTCAGTGTGACGTTTTCATCTTATTTTCTTTCTCAAAGTTGTTGGATATAGGTGTGTGTATGTTTGAGTTCTCAATATTGAAATAAGATGAACTTCTAACTGAAAATAATAAATATGCAAAATGATAAGTTGATGGGCAATTAATTCAATCTTCAGATAATTGTTATGTTCTGACTATCTTGGCCTTTGAGGGTAAGCTTATCAGTATTCAGCATGGTGGTATTCTTAGTTTTATTTGTTAAGCAAACAGAAAGACTTCTTAAAATTGTTTGTTCTCTTTTTTTTTTTTTTTTTCTTTCTTTTCGACATCAGATTTGAGCTAATTTGAATCAAGGCGGAAGGTGGCTGAGACCCTAAAGTCGGTAACTTCTTATTTTCCTCTCAAGGGTGGTATTATTCCAGGGGCTGTGATTCTAATTGCAGCAGCATTATGCGCTGAAAGCAGTTTCAGGCCATCCGGGACTCTGCATTTAAAAAAGCCAACCAACCAACCAAAACACCTCAGCTCCTTGAATTTTTCAAAGAAATCCATCCTGTATATGTCCTAAGGCACTGATTTTGTCTATTAAATGGCCAAAAGATGCTCCTCTACAAACTTATTGCTGCATTCTGCATTGAATTCAGTTTCTAAATGGATGTCAAATGCTGAGGAAGGTAATTCCATGTGAAAAATACTGAATCCTTTAAGAGGTTTTCTGTGGCCAACTGTTCTTTTTTTGAATTTTCCTAAAGGGGAGCCAGCCTAGAAGTAGCTTCTCTGCCTATTGGCTACCTCAGTGTCAGTAACATAAATCTGATTAAAGAAAAAATATCCAAAATGATAACCCCCTACATGCAGGCATGCATGCACACACAGAAACCCTTCAAAACTCTGCCAAGCATGAGCTTGATTCCAAGACTTACTTCTGCAGTATCTTTTCATTGTTGCTGTTTTGGTTGCAGCTGAATTTTATAAAGGATAAATATATTCTCTCTATATATATCCTAAATATTCTCTATCTGTCTATCTGAATTGCTGGCTAAGTGCAGGAAAACATATTCCTGAGATAGCGTCAAATTTTCCTTTGAAACTGCGGGTGTCTGAGTAAGACAGATGCAACCTTTCTTGACTGTTACAGGACCAACGTTAGGTTACCTTCCCTGGTTATTGGCATGCCCGTCTTTTTGGGGTGGAAAGCATGGTAGCCATTACAGTTTTGAAAAACAGGTATGTGTGTATTTCGCATCTGAAAACTTGACCTTTCTAAAAACAGATGAACAAAAAAAAAAGAAATTGGCATTTGGCTTTCAGGTTAACAGACTTTTCAGTCTCTGACAGGGAGAATTGCGAAGCTTTTCTGAAGTTAAGCTAAAACAGGAGGACATCACTGTGGAGGCTGTACGTCATTCAAGATCAGTAGTGAGAGTCTATTAAAGTAGATTGTGATGGTTGATATGGTCATAACTTGTTGTTTCCCTGTGGATGTGATATTGCATCACCTGGTGAGATGTATTTAAAATTCATAATACTAAGCAGGGGCAGAAGTAGCTGAGCAAAATTATGGATACTAGGGAGAAGGTGGGAACTATAGGGAGTATTCATGAGGAGGGCTATGGGGATTAGAAATGGCAGGTGTAACATCTGTAACTCTTAATTCTGTCACGGTAAACCACTGCAATATTTTGAAACCATGCATTGTGTTGATAAGAAAACAGTTCGTGGTGGTTGATAGTAAGAGTCAATTGCATAATGGCTTGATTCAGCAAACAACTTAGGCACATTTGCAGCTGTAAGCGTGGGTGTTTAAAAGAAATTCACGCATATTTCTCATAATTTGTCCTTAATTAGAATAAAAAGCAAAAAAAAAAAAATTTGTAGTTCCATTGATTGTAGCGTTAGATTTAGAAAAAATATATTGTGCCACTGATGAGATGTTTTCTAACCAGATGACACAAATGTAATTTTCTTTGAATAAAGTACTTATTTTGAAATACCTTCTAATAAGCTACTGGTAGAAATCATCTTCCATGGATCTCTACATTTGGGTAAAATTTCATACCAGTTTCAGTGTTTTTCTCACTTTGAGGCAATCTCAAATAAAGGAAACAGGCAGAAGAGAAGAAAGCGAGGAAGCTTTTTGCCGTGTATCTCATAATACCTCCAAAGGTTCTCTCGTACCCTTTTTCAAGGTGTCATGGGGTACAGCTTGTCTGCATCTGACTGTGAGCCCTAGCTGTATCTGAAACCCCTGGCATAGAGTCCCAGGCTTGTCTATGATAAATTATCTTCTGATATGTTGAAAACAGCACTTAAAAACATCTCCAATAGTGTGAGGAACAGACTCTTAACTCTTAAAATGCTTGGTGAGAGCAGCACAGAATACTGCAGGCAGCTCAGGAACATGAAAGATTTGTACTGTTCTTCTCTTTTAATCTGCATTCATTCTTTCAACTGCAAGGCTGTTTATCTGCATTTGTTTCACTTTATCTTTTTCTCTTTATGTTTCCCATTTCATAAAGCCCTACTTCCTATTTTTTCTTTTTTTTTTTTTTTTTCCTCCTTACTGCTTACCCTTCTACCTTCCCTGAATCATTTACTCTCTTTTCTAGGGCCTGTCATTCTCCTCCTGCTCCTGCTCAACTGTTGCTGTGTTGTTACAAAGCCTGCTACCAAACTGGCAAAGTAAAGGAGAGAGGGAAGGAGCCAACCATGAATCAGGCAGTGAAGCCTGCACTGGTGGTTAAAGCCGTAATCTTGGCTGTAAAGCAGGAAGTCAATGCCAATGACAAATGGCCAATAGATGACAGTTTAAAATCTAGTGACTGAAGTTAACGAAGTTGTTTTACAGCACTGTGCATCTGCTGTTACAGCTAACCTCATAACATTCATTTTGGTGTCATGTTTATGGCTGACAGTCTTTGGTAGAGGTGAAGACAGTACAATCAGCAAATTAAGATATGTCATCTTTAAATGGCACCACTAAATACATTTAGTCTTTTCCTACTTCTCTCTCTTTTTAGTGGGCATTGGAGGTATTTGGCTCGTATGAAGAAAGGTATTCCTGTGCTAAAAGAAGGTCAGTTTTGTAGAAGAATTAACATCAGCAATTCAAGGGATGGACACCACCACCCCCTTTTTTTTTTCCTCTCTTGTGATCCCAAAGGTTCAATGCATGGTTTATTTCTACCTCTTCCTGAGAACAGTTTGGTAAGGGGTGCTCGGACCTATTCTGTAAAGACATAGTGTAAGGTTCTTCACCAAAATCTGAAAATGTTGACCAGATGTGAAGATTTGAGCGTGTACCCATGGAAGGGACTTTGGAAAAGGGTACCCGAAAGCTTTCCCGCCCATTCTTCAGTGTGACAACTTGCACTAGTGGTTTATACCCTTTGGAACAGTGCCAAATACTGGAATAAAACTGGGTAACTGCTTTTCAGGTAGTCATTCTGCAGCATAAAGTTCTACCAATACTAGTGTTTCTTCACTACTTTTTCAAGGGGGATGTTTGCTTTAGTCCAAGTAATGGAACTGCTTTCGGGTGAGAGCACAGTAACAGTGAGAAGAATCAAGCCAAGACACTTAATTTGGCTCTAGCCAAGCACAGACATTTTTCTGCTTCTTGGAGCTCCGTGGAAGTTTGTGAGCAATAATTTAGTTCTTACTTTAAAAAATGCTACGCCACTACTTTGTACAGATTTAATATATATGAGATATATATCAAGGAAAAAACTGTATTAGACAAGTACAACTCTCCAATTTCTTGACACTTAACATAAATAATTGCTGCACTATGAAGATTTAAATGGGGATTGCCACTTTGATAATTAATTCTTTTTTGTTTCATCCTCCTTACTAATTGAAAATGGGCTTTCAATGCAGAATGCTTTGAAATTGTGTGAAGAGATGGAATTGGAAATGAACTTAATTAACTACAAACTGTCCAAATCAATCAGTGTTTCACAGTGCCTTTGTAATGTACAGGGTTCATAATTTACTTAGGCTTTGCCATAATACATATGCCATGATTGCAAAGTAATCATGCTAAGAGTGTACAAAATTTAGTGTTGTTCTCTGATGCTCTGTTGGGATGAAATGTCTGTACTTTTGCACACCAAACTGGATTGAGGGCAAAAGGGTGTATTTTTTCATTAACCAAACAGAGGACTTCTGTAAATTAAGGCATTTCTCCAAGTCTGGCAGGGCTTTCAGATGTTAATAGCTAGAAAGGAAAAATTCTTTTAATTCAGTGTCCAACAATCTGGCATTTCAAATGGTAGCATTCTTGCTACAGCATCCGTGATGTTTGCAGCATGGAAACCACAAGCTTATAAGAAGATCAGGGAAGAGAAATCCCATGCAAAAATGCTTTGCAGCATTTCTGTAGGTTTCCAGAAAGTTTTTGCAGAGTAAAGCTTCTGCAGAATCAAGGCTGTTGAATAGCTTTGTGTATTATTTTCTAGTGGGGTTGAAACTTGTCACGAACCAAGAGATAACTTTTCTTGAGTTTGTATTCCAGACAGATGTAGTCTCGAGGTATGGTAGCTGGTGAATGGGGCTGTCCAATGACCTCAGACAAAGTATTTGACCTCTCGTATCCCATCCTATGTGTATAAGACTCTTAGCTGTCCCTAATCACATGCCACTACCACCTTGGTGCAACAGCATTTCTTTTGGGAGCCTGATGTGCAGTTGTTGCTAATTGGCCTGTTGACATTGTTCGGGGACCCACACCCGGAATGGATGTGGTGTGCATAGTCATCAGGAGTGTGCATCTTCTATAGGATCCTACCAACTCCTTAAACATATAATTATGCTGTTCCCAGCTGTATTCTAATCCTAAACTTTATTTGTCTTCTAGCAAATTCCCAGAAAGAATTCTTCATTACTCATGCTTAGATCCTCATTGCTGTGTAGGGTAAGTATTCTGTATGCCTTTTTAAGAGCATCACTTTTTCTTGTCTACAGCTTTTGTGAAACAATTTGGTTTCTCACAAATTTAGTAACTCTTTACAAAAACAGGACAGTGCTTAGGTTTGCCTTTGTGCCTTGTGAACACTTTCTTGATTCTGCCTGTACAGTCATTCTGCTTTAGATTTTCAGTGTTCCTCCTAGAAACTTTTGACTTCTTCATGCATCTCTGTGTTGCTCAGGTTATTTACTTGGTAGTGTAACCCATGGTGCCTACGTCTAGCTTTCCCTATCAAAACTTAATTGATTTGAGCAGTTTTGCAGCTTCAGAATTCCTCTCTGCATTATCCATCTACATTTCAATCAGCGTTTTCTGTCCTTATTTTTCTCTGGCCTTTAAATCTTTGTTTTCCATTAAACAAAAGTCTTGAATTAAGGATTCTAGAAGCCTTCCAAAATTATATGTCTGATTCAGATCTCAAAACTGTGCTTCAGAAGTTTCTGGTTTGATCTCTGCTATGAAACTGAAATCTTCTAGAAATTTCATTCCTACCGGAGTGCAGTATTCTTCAAATCTCTCTAACATAAGCTGGCTCAATTGAATTGTAGATTAATATATATAAACGTAATGTTTCTGACTGAGTAATATTTAAATAAAAAAGTAGGGGGTGGCGTTTTGGGGGATCCTTTGTAGCTCTGCCTCCACCCATGAACAGACCAAATTCTTGCCTGACTTTCTTTGAGTTAATGGCTTCATCCATGAACATTTTTGTTGCAGTGGCACAAGAAAAGTATTGATTTTTGCCACCCTTCTTGCTTCCTTTTACTTCTTTGTTTCAAACCATGCTATGTCCTTTGTCTTAAAAGGCAGTGTTTTGAGGTGGGGGTTAATGAGCAGTCTTAAATTAAGAATTGTAACTGAGTCCTTAGTATGGTGAGAAGAAAGCTGAAATAGTAAAAGTTAGCTGAAGGCATTTGAGAAGTACAAGAGCACTGCTGCCTATCTCTTCTTAACAAACATCTGACTGGTTGACAAAATTCATTCATCCTGAATGCTCCAGGGGCCTTTGCTAAAGGTCAGAGATCCTTACACACTGTGACATAGCTGTTGATGATAATCTCTGGTCATAGGATACAGGACCAGCAGAAGTCCTGCACATTGCTGGCCTTTCTGTATCAGAGGACCACATACTCAATGTCTTTCAACAACAGATTATTTACAGTTTGCATGTGATTTATCCTTTTATTCCTGACGCTGATGTGGTAACCTGATTACTGTAATTTGGATTTGGTAGATTTGCTGTTTGGCTGGTATGAGAACCCCCTGTCCTTCTGAGAATGTACCAATAAGCTGTAGCTGCACAATAGTTTAAACACGCAGAAGACCAAGTGCGTCTCTGCAGTTTGATCTGCACAGGCATTTGGATTATAATGGATTTTCAATCTCTATGTGTGAGCAACTCATCCACGTGGGTGCCGTATTTCAGGCATTGTAAACACAACTAAAATAAGCAGAATAAAATTTTCCAACAGCAACTAAATTCAAAGACAGAAGCAAACAGGTAGCAATGCACGTGGTTAGGCATCTCCTTGCACTTTTCAGTCTTGGTTCCGGGGTGTGTTTCTCCATGTGTTCTTGTGACAGCATCCCTTAGTTTTACTAAAGCTTTTGCTTTAGTAATAAATTCTTTCTTATATTTACTTTGATGAGGCATTCCTCCAAATATGCATATCCCTTCCCAGATCTCACTATGGTAGCATGAATGAATGGAGAACTTTTTGGTCTGTAAAAAGATCAGACAGGCTCATCCAAGCAAACATCTTTGTCAGTATTGTAGTTTCAGTAAGGTGTTTTTGGGACAGGTGAAAAACGGTGAGAGAAAACGTGTACTCTTGGACATTGTCACTAGTGCTTTGGATACGAGCCCAGTACCTCTCTCCCTCTGCTAGAAATATCCCACATGAATCATCTACAAGTTGTGGGTTTGGGTTTTTTTTTTAAATGACATTTCAGAGGAAAATTACGAATTCATGTGTATATGTCTTTCTCATTTGCCGTCTTATAAAATCAGTTCTGTCCAAGTTTAGGGTAGAATTTCTTGCTTTTGTACTCTACATGTTTGACCTTGCACCTTGGAGATTCATACTTCCTTTTCTTTCTATCTTTCAACATTAAATTTATATTTTATATATCTATAAACCCTGCTCTATTCTAATGATGCCTCCTCATGTCAGCCCATTTCATTAGCATTGCATCTACTGTGTACATCAAAGAAATTGATGAAAATGTTAAATAATATAACAGAGCTTAAGGGATTCCATTAGTATTTGCTTTCAACAAATACATTTGCTATAGACTAGGCCAGTTGCTTTATTTACAGTTCTCTGTAAATTGTTCTTATTTCCAGCTTTCCATCCCAATGCTGTGATGAAGTTCAGATGGAAGCTCTGCCACGTCATCCAAAAAGTCACTTCTTGGATTATACTGCTTCGTTCAGTCATTGATATATGCTTGTTACATTTTTGTCATCTTCTGTTACCTCTGTGTCTTTATGCTTTCCCTCAAAAAAATTCTTTAAAGTCTGGAGACCCCCTCTAACAGGTCTGTTGAGGTTTCCATTTTTATCTACAGATTCAGCATTTGCTATTCTCCAGCTATATAGCTTTTAAACTTCAGTTAATAGATCTATGATACAATTATTTGGGGATCAGTGGTGTAATATGCTGCCTTTTTCAAAATTCTGGGATGGAAATTATTCTTTTCTCCAAATTATTGTGTGTTGGATGCCTGCAGTCTTGCTGCTTACTTCTAGGGCATCTACAATGTACTAGAAATGGAATGATTTATACCACCTCTGCATCATTAGGGCTGGCATACATGTTCCCATACATTTTGTTGTTGTTTTGGGTTTTTTTTTATGGTTTGTTTGTCTTTTTGTTTTGAAAGAGGCAGAGAACATGTGGATTTCCAGAGCATATTTTTGCCTCTCTGGTGTCCATGGTTCACATTGGGCCCTATAAGTGAGGAAGTCAGAAGCACTGAGAGTCGCAGTCAGTTTGAGGATTCAAGTTCTGCTCTCAGGCGGTTTGTGAAGATGTTTGGAAGGCGCATGGGACTGTGCAAGAAATCAATTAAACTTTTAGCAGTTGTGAGTGATGGTAGAAAGCTGTAACTTGGAAAGGTGTAGGCAAGATAGCACCGTTTCTGAGTACGGACTTAAACACCCATACTATAAACCCCACTTGCAAGATTATGCCATGCTCCATGTTGCATCAGAATTGTGTAAAGTAAGTATTGTGCTGTGTGAACTGTGCTGTGGAACTTCTACACCTATGAATCTTGCAAATTTGCATAACTGGAGAAATAAGGCTCATTACTGATAGCAGTCCAGGATCGTAGTGGAAAGGAAGAATAAGGATACCCTGTGCTGCCATATCCTTGTTACAGGTAAAGCCATTTTTATTGCGGTCAGCTGCTAATGTCTGCACTGTTTCATATGTTGTGGAGTTATATGAGATGTGTAATACCGACACTGGAGTTTTTAAGTGATTCTTGTGTTCATTATTTGAAATTTTGAGGATGAAAGGACTGCTAACCTAATTGAAATGTTCTTGTGTGATTAATTTTATGGACTATGTTAACAAAGGTTTGATTTCTTCATCTGGTTAAAAATAGTCTGAATATAGTGCCTTGCCCTTGTTATTTGGGGAACAGAGGGTACTGTTTTATTCACTTGTGTGGATTGCTTGCTCTCTTCAATTTTGTAACAGAACCCTTTGGTAGCAGGAGTAGCCTTCTTGATTGTGTTCTGTTAACAGGACTACGTGAAAACAGACCTCTGTTTCACTTCTAAATATATGCAAGAGAAAAAAGTAGGAATAATGCACTCAGACTTGCTGACTGTTCAGGGGAAATAAGTGCTTTCTAAACTATCAAACAACAATAATCTAAGAAAAGAAACTGTCTTGTACCACAACAAAAATGCTACTTGCAAGGCTAAAATATGTCCTCCGACCCTATACCAATACAATTTATCAGGCCATATAATAGTTGTGATATCTAATTTTTGTCCTCTTATTTTCCCTTTCCAAGTTTACCTTCATATGTGGTACTCCGTGAGTAGATATCTAAATTAAGAAGATAGTTTCTTTAGAATCCCTCTGTACTCAATATTCATATACAATGTTGGCCAATGCTCTTTAAGGTATGTTTTTTCTGAAATCTGCTCTCTGGAAGAGTGTCTCCTTCCCCCTGTCCCCCTTTTATTCTCTCATTTTCCCCCTCTCTCCCCTTTATTTCTCTCTCAAAAATGAAATTTCAAGGTTCACTGGTGCCATGATGCATTGGTGGCAATGCATAGTCAGTTGAAGATGTGAAGAGTAAAGCTTGCCCTACCTGACAGAAATCCCTGCTGTGTGACAGCATCCCCTGTCAAGGGTGGGAAAAGATCCAGGAGAAAGTTAAGAAGCTAATGAAGTAAGGCCTGATTGATTAATAGATAGAGATTAGACTGCCACCGACTAATGAAAAGAAGTAAGGAACCAGGCAAGGATGGTCCTGTCAACCACATCATTTATTTCCACAGTAACTCAGCCTCATTGAAGAGAAAACAGAAACTAGTTACTCCTTCCCTCCCTTCCTCCAACAGTTCTCCAAAAATTGTGCTTTCTGCTGATATGTACTAAAGAAACCATGTTCTTTACAAAGCCAACTCATAGTTCAGTTTATGTCCCGTCTTTTTTTATAGCAAAAAGTCTCTCAGGATGCAGTTCTTGGGATGAAGTTTTTTCTTATCT
Organism: Ibidorhyncha struthersii; assembly: GCA_013398815.1. Taxonomy (NCBI): domain Eukaryota; kingdom Metazoa; phylum Chordata; class Aves; order Charadriiformes; family Charadriidae; genus Ibidorhyncha; species Ibidorhyncha struthersii. Next base: position 229,709 of record VZSZ01007630.1, read on the forward strand.
CCTTCAGCATCTGCATTTTTTCCTGGGATCACAGGAGGGCAAATGCCCATTGCAAATGCTCCCAATATATTCCATAAAACTTCCTGCTTGTTGCATGGGATGACATGAAGAGTGTGACTGGTATCTCCACAGCAGATACGTCTGACTTTTTTTTTTTTTTTTTTTCTTTCTGATAAAAGATAGTCTGTGCTAAGGAAGATTTTGATGTTTGGGGAACTGGCAGGTACCACCTATTTAGAGAAGGGGTATAAAGCTGGACATTAATGGAACTTCAGTTAGTGTTTCTTCCTGCCAGTGACAGCTCTTTGCAGTGCTTGCATTGCTCTGGGCATGCTAACCTGGCCTTGAAAATGCCCAATTGAACAAGCTGGCTTCAAGTGATATAATAATGAGCACTTTCGTAGTCCAGCCAAAATCATTATGCTTGGGGTATTCCCTCCAGATGTTCACCAAAATGTGCATGTACCTCTTTTGCCAGCTAACCGTATGTCGTGAGCATATCTTTAGCTTGGCCCAGCAGGGATTAGCTGGCAGGATGGAGTCAGCAAGAACTGGACTGGCTGTCTGGAGCAGTATGCAAGGAAAATGAGAAGTTAAATATCCCATAAGTGTGATATAAAATGCTGTCCAGAGAACAGAGGTCAAAAGAGCCAGCAGGCACAGATAGGGGATCGTGAGACTGCTGAAGAGAACTGACTATTCAAGGTGTGTAATTCATAGTTATGTAGTAATCACTTTGCAAGCTGTCTGGACAGGGAGGCCAGTGACAGCTGAACGGACACATACCTGGGACTCAGCCCAGCCTGCAAGCTCAGGGAGCTTTCCTGGGAAGCAAGTACCAGCCGCTTTTTGGATGGACGATAAGGTGGCACTTACTGGGATATGGGCAACAAGCTGTCCAGTTACTAGGAACTGCCAGCTGTCTTCACTTCGAGTGTAGCATTGCTGCTGTCATGAATACAGAAAGCAGGCTTTGCCCCTGATACCTATAAGCTTGAAAGCATTAATATTTTGAATATTTAGTGTTATAAGGAAATAGGTCCCTGTTTACTCCAGCACTGAGCTAAGTACTTTGGTGAGTGTTCCTGCTGACAGTCAGTGCAGCCAGTAAGCAGACATTTTGATGAACAAGCAACTGAGAACCGCTGTGCATGGAGAAGTCGGTATTGATTTAAGTAATCTTATGCCCAGAAAGGATTTTTTCATCACTTACTAAGAAACAAGAAGTAGATAAAGATGAGTTTCATCAGAAGAAGGTTATTGCTGGAGATCCTTGTGTCATTGAGTCTAACGTATGAAAACACAGACAAGGCTGCCTAAACAGAACAAACCAGAAAGCCAGCTAATGCCCATAAAGCTTCCAGACACTGCTTTTTAGTCCTCAGAGCCCCAGAAACAGATGAAGGGCAATTCAATTGCTCTTAATGGTACTCCACTGAATACATGCTTTATTTCAAAAATCTAACTACTCTAAATGCCATTGACAATTACAATAACAATGCACTAGTGTCAGTGCCAATGTAAAACTGTATACCATTTTATACATTTTGTGGCTTGTAGACATCAAATAGTTCATTTTCCTAAACAACGGAAAAGCTGACTGGGCTCAGCAGTGATGTGTAGTATCTTCCTTAGATTTATTTTTAATTCCAGATTTGTTGGTGCAATACAACTTCGAAGAATAGTAATAGATGTGGTTTTTAATGGGTAAAGCTATACAAAAATATGATTCTTTGAGATTAAAATAGATGTTTCTCTGAGATCTTCTATGTTTCATACTAAGCTGACGCCCTGAGAGGGGATCTTTTCATGAAAAGAAACCTGCAAGCTGAAACACTGCAGTTGTGAATGGTTTTGTATTCGTTACTGTGTTGTATGCACACGTGTGCCAGAATATGCATACAGGTTTAAACACAAAGCTAACTTAAATTGTCTGTAATCTACTCTAGCTGAATGTCTGTACTTTCAGAAACAACATGGCAATAATAGCCAACATCCTCAGTACGTTACAATCTCTTATGAAGTGCCTTCTCTGAATCCATGCAAATATGGGTGCTGCTATGGACATCACAACTCTTAAGATTCCTGCTGCACCACTAAACACAAAAAGCTACTTTTGCAGTTTTCATGTTAGCAGAATTGACCTCTGACCAAAAAAGGTTCCTTTAGGACGTCTTACCTTTCTGGCCCTTTGCATCAGAATGCTATGACGAACCAGAGAGCTGTCTAACCTATATTCTGTCTCTGAAAGGACAGTAATATAGGGTTTGCTGGGAGTATTTTTAAGAGAAAATGTGTAAGGAATATGGCAGCTTTCCCAGTTTTTGATTCTTGGCAGTTTGTCCTGAGCTGGAGATTGTATTTATTCAGACCATCATGTTCAATATCCACAAAAACGTAGGTGTTGTTCTTAAATTATAGTCCCTTTTTGAACCCAGTAATACTTTGAGCTTCTGCAACAACCCAGGGCAACAGGTTCTATGATTTAATGTATATATCACGTTGATTTCTTTTTCCTTTTGTTTAAACTGGCTACTTCATGTCTGATCATGCCCTACGTTCTATATTGTGAAAAAGTTACGTGTACCTGTATTAATTGTCTTCAAACTGCATGTGATTTTATCCATTTCTATCAGAATCCTTACATTGTTCTCCCCTTTATTTAAAGCGTATGGAGCAGGGACAGAGTGAATCTCAGTCTTCTAGCGCTCAGTCTAAACCATATTGAAAGTCACTGTGTCAGTGACTCCTGTTGTGGGAGGGAATAATGTGGAGTCAGAGCAGGGAGTCTTTGAGTAGCACTGTTTTGATTCGTAGTAGTTGGAATTAATGGAATAAAAAGCACAGAGTAAAAAAAAAAAGTGAAAGGGTATTTCTCTACAATTTAGTAGCATGCAGAAGACTTTGGAGTGGGAGAGTTACTCTCACAAAACCAAGACAGCCATTATAAATAAAATTCAGGCTAATGCACATTTACGCCCCACAGATTTCATAATAGCATCCAGATAGCACAGGTTCACAGTCGTCTTTTAGAAGAGTGTTTCCAAATATTTAAATGTTATTAAAAAAAAAAAACTCCATCAAATTATGATTTTTTTGGTTTGGAATCATCTTTTGACTGCAACTATCGGAGGTATTTAAGTAACAGGGGGATATAATTATTCATTCCTGTAGAATCTAAGTCTCAGGTGTAAGTCAGTGTGTCCTAAAGAAGTCAGGGGGATGACCCTAACAGCCACTGTTAAGAACACAGATGAGGATAAACGGAAAGCACTTACTAAGTATAAAGGATGTGGCAAATGAGTAAATTGGTTAGTTTCAACAAAAAAAAGGGAGAGAAAATTGAGGAAACATTGGCATCACTTGACTCCCTGCATCTCAACTAAAGGATTTAAAAGCATTTAAGGAGCAGACAAACATCACAAACTGCAGACAAGAAAATTATGGGGATGGTAAACAATGATTTTGTATGTTTCTTACAATGACAATGAAATGTGTGACAACTGCTTCATTCAGGAGTGAGACTGAAAGTACCAAAGAAGATGAGATATTCAGCTGGGAGACTGAATATACAAAAAAAAAAAATGTAGTTCTTTATAAATTATTCTTGATTTGCTTTATAATAGAGTTTTATCACCAAGTAATGGTAGACTTGTGCGTTGACCATAAGTTTAAAGTTCTAACATCTAGTTTTGGTTTTGTTGTGTTGGTAACTGTAGGGGGATGTTTTTAATTTTTCATATTTTTTTAGGAAAACATATTGCTCTAGGAAAATTTGGATTGGCAGTCCTTAAGAGTTAAAACCTTTCTGCAGAAAACAAATTAAAGCTAGGGAATGACAGTCTTAACTTCCCTCCCACCACTTCAGCTCAGTCATGTTGGTGGCAACAGTTGTGAGAGGTTCCAGCTGAGATCAGTCTTCTGTTGTGGGAGGTGCTGTACAAAGACAGCAAGAGACAATATCTGGTTCAAAATATTTACACATAAAATAGTAACTACAGATCAAAGGAGTGAGATGTAGTCATGAAGTAGCTTGTTTCAGGTTCAACAGGAAAGACTTTATTTTATTTAAAAATAGGAGCATCAATGCTTATTAGCAGAGTGAAAGGAGCGGTTACTTGTCCAGTGAGCTGTGGGTGACGAGCAGGTGCGTGGAGAGGCAGGGCGACTGGCGAGGAGAAGATCAAGCTCATGGATTCTGCTGTCGGCCGGCTTGCTGTCGGCATGTACTGCTCCCTCCAGAGGAGCTGACTCTCTGTTAAGTAGGGATAGTTTATTGGTTAGAGGCTATTTAGTTGATTCTGTGCCAATTAGCTGCTGTGAGAAAAGGATTTGTCTGGTTTTAATAGTTTATGTACCCTGCAGAAACAAATGCACTCTGAAAATTAGCTGAGAGAGAGGCCTAGACCCATAAGAAAAAGTTCTTGTCACTGCATCTTAAGGGATTATTATTTTGCAACATAAACAATGTTGACAGTTGCTATACAGACCTCACAAAGAACCAATAATTAGCCAAAAGTTAGCAATCACTTCACAGGGATGAGTTTCCTTAAATCTCTTGCTAAGGAAGTGCTGCTGGTAGGTATTTTGGTCTCTCCTTTATGTCAGCCATATTATCTAACAGGCAGTGCTGAAGCCTTCAGTGACTGTGCAGAGTGGTGGGAATTATTTGCATGTGAAAGGGCAGTGTGTGGGAGTGGGTGAATTTCTGCCCTCCCAGTGACTGTTGAACAAAGTCCCTCAACCTCTTCTAGGCCAACCCCAGCCTGGAAGCTGAGCGCTTCTAGTGAAACGTTATGGTGGTGTGAGACGGTAATATCAGGAAAGGGATTTTACATGCTGAAGGTTTTATAAGAAAATAAACTCGTATCACTGAATTCCATATTAAATTTCTCATGCAGTTTACCGCCATTCTCCTTCAGAAAACCTCACACATTCAACTGAATCTCATAAGAACTGTGACAGAATTAGCTAAGAAGCTTGTTTTCATTATTTCACTCATTTTACTTTATCACTTCATTTCTCGGTAATTGTTCACCAGTTCATTTAAACTAATCAGCTATTTGTTACAGTCATTCTTAGTTTGGTTTAGTTTTCTCTTAGGAATGCCTCAGTTCTTTAAGAGATTGACTTGAGCTAAATGTCTTGAATAGGAAGAATGAAGGGAGAAGGAGAGTTGAGGCCAGCGAATAGTCCTTGCGCTGCTCTTGGGTATTTATGAGCTGTAACTTCCACTGAAATTGGGAGTACTATGGAATTGAACTGCTAGAAATAAATGCAAAAGTAACACTTTCTGTGTCTGGTAGGACTGCAGCAGGGTAGGCCTGTGCAGGAGCAGAAAACGTGGCAGGTAGTGCTGGAGGAGAATGAGGTTTCACTTGTGGTGTGAAAGTAATACCCCTGTGCTCAGGCTCATGTTCTGCTCTCTCCTGTGTGAAAGAACATTGGCTGGGCTATGAGGAGAGCTTGCTGCAGATGTGGTTGAGAGAGGAAAAGAGATTTTAATGCAAATTTTAGAAAGGTGGAGGCTAAATTTCTTTGGTCATTTTTCATCTCCTATTGTTTCTTGAATGCTTATATACAGTACACAGTATAATGTGTTGAAGTAACACAAAATAGAGCTGTGCTAGTAGGCACAGGGAGGTCATTTTTGTATTTTTTTAATTAGGACTTTCAGATAAAAGTTTCTTGATCCAATTAAGCATGTTTTCTAGGATCCTGTCAGTGAGGGCTAACGGGCCATTTTTGCTGTCAGAAGTTATTAGAAATGAATACAGAAATTGGAATTCAATACTGGGTCTCTCAAGTAGGTGGCAAAGCTTTCATAGCCTACAGCAAAGCCAAGATTCGCCTGTGAGAAAGGAGAAATGAAGTTGATACAGGTATCCAAATGTATCCTGTTTATGAAACGCGCAGGATAAAAGAAAGAGACAAAGTGCAGCACAGGGCCTGAAAAGCAGAAATGATTCTGAGGAGATAGTACCTTGATATGGTGCAGCTGGGTGTTAGTGACTGGCTGTGTCCTCATAATGGTGCATAAAGAAGCTGTAGCATCATGGTGAATTGTATTGTTGGTATTACAGGTTCTGAGAATACAGGCAACTAAGAGAACTGGTTATGTGATTAGGAATTATTACCCTCTAATTTTTTTGGTCTGTTTTGTGGCTCAGGAGCACGTGAAGGTACAACTAGAACCTACGTAAGATAGAAGCCAAGAATTTGCACCGATAAATACTCACAAAATGGGTGAGTCTCTGTGGTTTTTCATGAGCCAAATCACTTGAGGGAATTTGAGGACATCAAAGGGTTTGCTCAGCTTTGCTAGCCCAAGAGGTGATGTTTTGGCTTGCTTTGCAGCAGTGCTTAGTGGGCTTGTAGCAGGCAGTGGGGAATTAAGCCTCTCTCTGCTACTGTGTTCTCATGTGAAACTTGTTACAGAAAGAGTGAAAAACAGTAAAGGCTGATTTTTTTTTTTTTTTTCCCCCAGGAGTATATGGCAACATTGTAATCCCAGTCAGAAATTAATTTTCGGCAGTTCTTTCTGTACAGGGTAGGTTTAGCATGGATATTAGGAGAAAGTTCTTCACAGAAAGGGTTGTCAAGCATTGGAACAGGCTGGCCAGGGAAGTGATAGAGTCACTGTCCCTTGGAGGTATTTAAAAGATGGCAGACATGGTGCTGAGGGATGTGGTTTAGTGGTGGTTTTGGCAGTGTTAGGTTGAGGTTGGACTTGACGATCTTAAAGGTCCCTTCCTACCTAGATGATTCTAGGATTCTACAGCCTCTATAGTACTAAAAGATGTAGGATTTCCTGCCACCTTTCAGACATTGGCTAACAATGGGGTAGCTGTCTACAGCATATAGTTACTTTTCACATCTCCTCCTTCAACAAATGAAAAGCACCCCACTCCATCGTTCTGTGCTAATGTATGTGTGAAAAGCAGCTTATTCTAAGACTAGGCTAAGACTCTCTCAAAATTGCAATGAAGATTTGCTTTTAAATTCTTCAGATAGGAAGATACAGCCAGCACACATTCTATCTGTTTATTTGAATAATCAGGTGAGTTATTCTGGTTGAGGAGTTCTGCAGTTGCTCCGGAAAAAGCTGTGAACAGTGTATTGCTTAGTCTTGAAAGAAATCCTGCTAATGGTAAATCGAGGTGGTGTTGGTGAAATTTGTTTCTTAGAATATTCAGACATATTAATAACAACAGTTTTATTTTAAGAATTCCCAGAATTTTTAACACTTAAGATGAACTGGAAGAGAGCATTTACAAATTTTGATATTACAATATGTGCAAGTTTGTTTTTCCTTTCACCTTACGCTGATGTAAAGTGTTAATCTGAATGCCTTCCCAGTATATCTCAAAATACTGGATGCTGGAATTACTTCTTTCTGGATGAAAATGGTAGCTAGGTTTTTGCATACTTCTTACATTCGTCTTCCATGGCAGTTTAGACTATAAAAATGAGCAAAGTTTTGAAAAGCTTTGACTATCTCAAATAGACAGTCTTTGTCAAAGGGGAGGTATTCCTTTTTTAAACAATAAGCTTTAGGATTTACCAGTCAGCTCCATTTAAAGAATTTTAGTTCCAGTCAGCACTAAGTATTATCAGGAGCCAGAGACAATTAAAACGAAATCTTGTGTTTGCCACAGAATATAGGGAAAAAAATATAAATATGAAGTTGTCACTTGTCGTCACACCAAGCTTATTTATCTCACTAGCACTTCACACAGACTCTTTGCGGAGAAGAAAGTATCCAGAGATTATATTTCTCTGGAAGGGCAATACAGGCAGTCATTTCTATAAATATTCAAAAAAAAATTTATCATTGCTGTAGGTTTTACTGGTGTGTATACCGTTACATTGTTTTGTGGGCCTATAGTAGAACTCCAGTGGGAAAACAGCTCTGCTTAGAAAGGGAGCATGCCTATTACAGCTTCAGGATAGCATCAGTACCTCTGTTGTTCTTAAATGGAAACAGGAGTTAATGTAGTCTTAATCATTTAAAAAACCTGGTAAAGAATTTTTGTACAGTTCATTGTTTTGCAGAAGCTGAATTTTGGTGCACTTAGTCATAAAGAATCAATGTTTATGGTAGGAGCCTCTTGATCGATCATGTGGTGAGCTTTTTGATTAAAATAATAAAAGTGTAATGTTACAAGATTTAAAGTTCAAAGCTCAGACAAGGGCAGAGAGGGCATCTCGGGCATTGCCACTTAAAAGCCACATCAGCCCAGAGAGTAGGATGCTATTGACTGTTAGGGTGGATATAACATGTACATATACGATCACAGTGACACACACAGCCATCTTTAAAGCGTAGTGGGTTTGACCATATTGATTTTACAAGTAGTATATTTTTGTTGTTTATTTGGGAGTCCAACTTTACTGGATATACAATTTATGAAAGTGAAAATAGGGAGAACTTCAGAGTTCTCTATGAGCAACTTTCAGTACTATGTACCATAAACCAATACATCCTCTGAGTGTGACAGAACAGTTAAACTGTTGTTTCAAATTCTTGATCACACTATTTTCCTCTCTCTCTAATCTCATATTCTCCTTTAAATTATAAATTGCCCAAGTGGCATGGACTAAGCCAAGGGAACTTTTGGAATGTATTTAATATGGTTTTATTAGCTTTACTGCAGGCTCAGGATATGATTTGGTGTGTTGGAGACATATCTGTATTCAATGATGCCTCCCTCAGGATTCATTCTCTTTTAATGAACAGTGAGAGACAGCAGCAGTGTATGTGATGTACGTTTTAGCATGGTTGATGAGTTTCTGCAGCTAAAAAGTACGTGTCATTGTTATTTACTCTGTATTATTTATGCTGCAAGCTTCTCGGAGGCCCTAGCCCCATTGCACTATGCAATGTAAAAATACAGCTATTATCTATATTTTTTAGCTGCTTTTACTGAGAATAAGAGGCAAAGGCAAGCCTTGTCAGAAGTGTGAGTCAGACTCCTCCTTCCTCCTCAGGTACAGTTGACATTGGCTACTAAATGATTGATGATAGTATGTTTAACCATTTCAGTGGTTCCTGACATTCTAGGAATTGTGACACTGTTGGGCTTTTTGCTGACTTTGTCTTCATGGTCCCATTTTACTACTAATTAAATTCAATACACAGTAAATTCAGTAAATCAAGCCTCAGAAAAAAAGACTACATGGTGAAGGAATAGTGTGTAGAACACAGTGAATCTGAGCTCTGCAATAATTAATTTGTTTAATAACAAGTTTAGATTTGCATGTCATTATTGGAAGTTTGGCCTACTTGATACGACGTTTATGAGTAATGCACTACTTTTGTGTAGCGAGCATTAGTCAGTGTAGTCAATTCTAACAGTCAGGCATGTTTGTTTAAGCATACATTGAGTGTCTCCACTAGCAATTTTTGCTCCTGTTGGAAGAAATTAAGAAGGGCTATCTGTAACAAAAATGCTGAGTGCATACGTTATTTTATAAAATCTCTGAATTTTCCACTAACTGTCATAGTGAGAGACACTGAAAGGCAAAGACCTATTAAAACATCTTTACTTTGTTTTAGTGGAAAAGTAAGCCATCTTCTTTAAACACACTGAATGTAACTCAGTAAGTGAACAGATACCTCAGAAGAATATGAATGAATCACCATAGTGGTTAGTTTTTAAAAGGAAGTGAGGTAGAATAGCATTTTATGCAGTAGACAGAGTAATTATGTCTATTTAAGTAAATGCGTAGGTGTGGTTTTTAGGTCTTTCTAAGGCCAAATTCATCAGTTGCTATGGCTCAGTATTCCTGAATACAGGTTATCTTGAGGAACTATAATAAATAAATGCCATGTAATACGGTTTCATGAAAGCATTTTCTGATGTTTTCAGTTTTGTGTTGCTTCTTTCAACTGACTGTGTTTGTAAGGCAAAATTTTGCTTGCAGTGAATTATTTCTAAGTCATATAATACTCAGAGTAATACTAAAATTGTATTGAACGTTGGAGCAAAACATATTTATAGTGCTCTGCCTTGCAGTGTTGAAATCCACTAAGATTATCAGCTATGATAAAATCATGTTATTGAAGAGCTTGACTCAGTGACTGTTATAAATTTTATATAAAAACCTTAAAATCTGTTATCTCTTTCTTCCTCTTGGTGGATGAAGAGATGACTTGACATCCAAATGTTCCTACAAACTGGGAGTCTTTCCACAACGGCTTAAAAACAAAACTTTCTAACATTAACCACCCAGAAAAGGTTAAAAGTGATGTTAGCTACATCCTCTCCCATTTCAATGGAGGCATGCTGTGCCATGGAGACACAAAAAGAAATACTGCTAAATTACTGTAGTGCTTCTAAAGCATTTAGCATTTTTAATAGGAAACCTTGTCATAATGAGACACTCTAAAACTCTACTTTTGAATGGATCTCTTTTTTTTTTTTGTATTTTCTGAGCTTCATATTTAAAGGTTTACTACCTGTTTGTCTGATTTTCCTGATGTATTTCTAATAATCATCCTAATAACTAGTTAAAAGTTATCTGAAATGTAATCTTTGTCTACTGTGCTGTAAGAATTAGCCTAATTTCCTAACCAGAGCTAGTGTTCTTTTTGATCGTGCTGCATGTAATAAAATGGGCTATCTAAAATTCTGGAATACCTGTATGAGGGTGTACTTTAATACTATAGACCTAAAATACTCTTAGAAGCAGAGGTTAGAAAATGAACCTTGTTGTGATACAGCCTACTCTTCAGGATTTGATAGTACTGTAGAGATATGCTAAGAGAAAAATCTGATTTACCTAGAAAAGCAGAAATTCCTGCTGGCATATGAGATGCAAAAATAAAGCTACTTTTGTATATTTTGGCAGTTCTTCAGTTTTGGGGTTTTTTTAAAGTATTTTCTGTCTTTACAAGCTAAGTTTATTATCTGTTCTGTAAAGCATGCTTTGCCATGCTTTACACTGGAGAGCTAGAAGGACACGTATCCCATTAGTGTTGAAGCATCCTACCACATGATCCGACTAATATCTGTCATGTGGTTATACTTATCTGCCTTTCCCTGAGGAAAGAAAAGTAAGCACATATAAGCGGTTGGATGTTTTTTGGGGGAAATGAAAGAGGACAAATGAGAAGTGCACGTGGTAGTCCTTGTTGCAAAAGATATGTATTTTGCAGCATCCTGTGGTAACTGCAACTTTCATAAGCCTTGCAGATGCTTTTCCTGGTATAGTGCATTGCTGTAAGTGAAGGGAGAGAGAGCGCACGCCTTTTTCGAAAGTAGGAGTCATCTAGCCTGATGGGTGATGATATTTATTTTTGAGGGTGTCCTGGAGAAAGTAAGGATTCCATCAGCTTGCCTAAAGCTATGAACTGACTTCTCCAATAGCTGACTGCATTGCTATTGTGGCTGATGCCGGTTCTGGAAATCTTATTCTGTCTGTGCCTTTCTGTGGCTGCAGTGGAGCTGGTTGGAGCTCCCCAGTATGTTGTTTTGTTAGGCTCAACTGTGTAGTTCCTATTGTTTCTTCTCTTTTGCTATGAGTGTAAAGACAGATCATCCCCTAAATTAAAATAGCATGTTGCATCGTTTTCTAAAAGGCCAAGGAGAGAAAAAGGGGGGAAAAAAACCCAAACCACATAAAAAAAAAAGAAAACGCAAAAAAGGCTGTAATCCTTATGCAGATGACTACAGCAGGTCAGAGTAGAGTGAAAGGGTCAGAGATTCATGCATGTAATCTCACTTGCTGTTATCCGTGCCTCAGTTCATTGATGAATTGCATAGAAGACAGGTTTTCTTGATTGTTACTCTAAAGGTCTGTGTACTTTTTTTACAGTAAACCGTCTATTTTAATCCTTTCCAGATAGCCCCCTGTGCCCAGAGAGCTGCAGTACTTACTCTCAGCGTGCCTGTACTTTCTCATTTCACTGATAAACTTGAATGTCCTGTTTTTTTCGATGATAAGGTAGACTATTTCCTTGAGTTAATATTTTTGTTGGAACACAACAGCATATTTTCAGTACCTTCAAGAATTAAATTAATTGGTGCGCATCTTAACTATGACTCTTATAGTAGTTGCAATTCAGATATTGCAGCCCAAACCCCAATATTCCAAAAGTTGATTGATGCTTGGTGATAGTTACTTCCTTATTAGAAATTCAAGAAAAAAAATTGAAATTTCTTACATTTTCGCTGTACATCTCTAGGTAAGTGGAAACAGTTTAATATTTGTTTCCTGTAACAAGATACTGGATTCTGTCAAAACTAATCATCCTAGAAGTTTCAACATCTTTTTCAACGAATTGTTTTTATGGTGTAACAGATTTTGTTTTTTAAAGCAAAACATTGCCTGCTAAGAAACCTTCCTCAAAAACCAAACCAAAACAAAAATTAAATCTAGCAGGTAGGAATGCAAGCTCATGTATACAGCCACAGGTACAGGGCTAGAAATGTACTTCAAGCTGACATTGACTACAGTTAATTCATTTGCATTCACTTGAATGTGTTCTCAGCCCTGTGGACTATGTGTAATAAAATGTACCTGTGTCATGCACAACACTGAGAGATTAATGCAGTTAGTCTTCTAATAATTTGCTTGTCCCACTGAACATTTTGGAGATATCTCTTTCACTGTCAAGAATTGATTCCAGTAATCATAACCTACCAGCTGGCATGTCAAAGACACAATCAAACCTGGCAGTTATGCTGTTACACTACCAATACAACCCACTCATTGTCCTACAAAAGCTAAGCCATCATTTAGATTATCAATACTGTTATTTTTTCTTTAGTTAAGAGATTGATTCCTTTAACATTGCAGAGTGGAAGAAATAAACTTCTTGCAGATCAATAGCGTAGCGCTCTTTCTTTTCTTGTCTCAAACAGTCCTGATAAATGCGGTTTTAGATTGCTCATCTTACTGACTCAACAGCTTAGGTAGAAACAGCAGAAACCTCTGTATTTAAAATTTTTCTCCATTTTTTTTTTTAGTGTCTTCTGAATTTACACTGTTTACGTGCCATTAAACTGCCTTAAAATTCTCCAGTAAGCATCAGTTTGGCCATTAAAATCTTGCTGCTATAATTTTTCTGTGTTATGTTGACATTACATTCCAGTGGTTTAAAAAGCAGCATCAGAACACCCCAGGTTCACAGGTCAAATTAATTTGAAAGTTGAATGGAGCACCGAACGCTATTAATGGAAAATTGATCCTGAGAGATAAAGCTCATTACCTAGGAATGCATAACTGGAGTATTATCTCAGCATATGTCTCTCTTTGTCCTTTATAGGAGTAAAGTTACCAAAGCATACAAGGAATTTTTATTTATATTTTTTCTTTAGAAGGATTTTTAGAGGACATTGCAGTGTACTTGTATGCAAACTGTTAAAGAATCTTTTCAGTGTTTGAAGGAGAAAAAGAAAATCTGTCCAGAATTGTCTTTGAGTATGAACTCATCAAATAAACTCTGGAGTAAAACTGACTGACCAGTCAGTGTGGGGCCTCACTGGTGCGTAGCTGCTGTCTAGATAGCAGAGACCTACTAGTAGAAGCATCAGCATGGCTTTGAGCTGCCAGCCTCACTGTGAAATCAGGATAGCTACATAGGTCTGGGGTTTAAGTTGTGTGAGCAAGTTCCTTTTCTGCTGTGCTTCTCTGTCAGCATTTCTGCTGTGTGTGATTCTGTGTGTATCTTAGCCTCATCCTAGATGCAATTGAACCGTCCTTTTGTGTTTGGCCTGTTGCTCAGAAGATGTGTCATTGAATGCTATTACCTCTACAGGTGTCCAATCAGAACCAGTGTCTAACTGGAGTTGCTTTGTCTTAAATACTCAGGCTAACAAAGGAGGAACCATTACAGCCTATTACATGTGAAAGGAACTTTCCCTGGACTCAGTAAGTGGCGCAATTTGTTTAAGAACTCCACCGAAGTGCCCTAAGTGGGTTCTTAGCGCTGCCCTGTGGACTCTGGATGGCTCCCCTGCTATGCCCCTTTGTTTAATCCTCTTTCAGGAAATCTCTTCTCAAATACTCATTTCAGTTAGGTTATTAGCATCTTTTGTGTCTCACCTCTGTTGCAAACCTTTATCCCTGGTTTACTGGGAAAGTGAAGCATTATCCTTCCAAAGATGGATCTATGTGGGATTATTTCATTTCATATTTATACAGAACTTTCAAAAAGAAGTGTTCTTTATACCTGGGAATTAAAACTTACTGATGCTGGTAAAAATAATAGCACCTCTAGTGGTATTACGGATAGCTAGTATATGTAGTGATAATTCCCTGATGTAAATTGATATACAGCAACCACTGTACCTCTCATCTCGCTGACATAAAAATCAGGTTGATAAAATTCAAAAACAGAAGACGGGAATTGCAGTGAGCTGTTCACCAGAGGTTCAGACTCTGCAAACAACGTGCCCCAGGCACTCATGAAAAATGTAGCCTCTCTGCCTCTTTTTGCCCGGTAGGGTCATGTCCAAATCCTTTCACCTTTAAATCACATTGCCTCTTGCTTCACGATTGCATCTTGCCCTTGTTCCTAGTTTGTTGCTGCCTTAGAGGCTTCTGTTGTTCCAGAGACCAGAGAGGAACATTTATTAAGAGAGATTTATTTGGAAAGGTCAGACTCTACATTACCTCAGCATTAGGTTCAGTCTGCAGAATAATGATTTCATTTAGAACACTGAGGTTCTTCAGACATCATTTATTTTAAAATATGACTTTGAGGAATCAAACGTATGTCAAAGTCTGGTAAATAAGTGAATGTCCATTCTGCTGAGGGCTTCTGAAGCACTGGAAGCTTTAATGTTTTGTTTGTTCATTTACACTAAATTTTTATTTTAATAAAAACCCCTGCATATTGTTGATATTTTGAAAACATAGCACATCTCCCCCAAATAAACTTTTTGCTCCAAATTATAATTCAGGTTGCTTCACACTTCCTGTTTTAGGAAGAGAAAGGATTATAAACATGCGATAGACAGAAAATGGAAGAAATTACTCATTTTTTTTATAGCTGTGGATGTTAGTCTAATCATATATGGATAATACCAACAAGTTTTCTTCGTGTCAGTCTATAAATCAGTATCTTTTGTTTTGTGTTACAATTCATTAGTGCTTCCCCATAAACGCAGGTATAGCTTCTTTTTTAGTACTTGCATTATGACAAAAATTGAGCTGTTGTAAAAGCCCAGATTTTGAATTCAGTGATTTAAATCTTGGCTTCATTGAGAAAGGACCTCATTCTACCTATTATAGGGCTTTATGCCTCCATGATTTAGTAGAGTACATATTTATATATTTAACAATAAAGCACATAGGAACTGTAGCCCTATGTAGTAGCACCTGGAAATTCACATATGTAAGCCAGACGCAGTATGAACACAGATCAAAAAGAGACTATACAGGCATCTTATTTAAGTGTTTGACAGGATACAACAGATTTAGATGTACAGGAAAATATGAATATTAGCTGTCTATGGTCTTATAAAACAAGTGGCTTGTGCCACTTTTCTGGGCACCGTAGTGGGATTTAAAGAGGCGTTTGAAGATGTAAAATGGAATAATTTGGTGGATGTTTATGGGACCTCTTCCCAGTGTGAGAGCAGTAGGGGAGAAAGTGCTTGTTTAAAACGTAACAAGCGGTTGAAAGATTCTGGGGTCCTGGGCTAACCTGAGGCAGGGATTGACCTCCTAGTACTCAGTGAGAGCCAAGTAAGATAGACACACAGGCTAAGAAGGGCTTTGAACGTGAAGATAAGCAGTTCATGATTGAGGCAACAGAGGAGGAGGAGGAAGTGCCTGAAGAAAGGGCACATAGGAAAAACAGCTAAATTAGGAAAATGACGTTTTCAGAGACTAGTAGGAAAGGTTGCATAATTACATATATATCCTGCATGCTATGCAGAAAAGTTCTGTAAGGGTTTGGATGCTCTGGATATGAGGTCCTAGAGAGAGGTTGGATTTATAAAGAGTGGCCTGGGCCCCAAGGAGAGGACAGGATAGGGATGCTGAGAAGACTGTAGGTACTTCGTTGGTTTATGGGAGAGATAAGGGAAGATGTTAGGGGTGAGGGTTTAAGAGCTCTCTCCTAGTTATATAGGTAGAACTAGCGTCATGTAGATCCATGAGGAGAGGTCACAGATGCAGCTCACTTTCAGTCTGAACAAAGATAGTCCTGGAGAATAGAGAAGAATGAGAAGACATCATAGATGGAGCCTGAGTTGTGTTTGCAGAGGAAACATTTGAGAGAATGTGGGAGAGAAGACAGGCAGAATGCTGAAAGACTCCGGCCAAATGTTGCAGAAAGGGTGAGGATATGAAAGATTAGAGGTACGAAGAATAAATATCACAAAAGGTGAATCGGAAAACTGAAAGATGGGTTTTCAGAAAGAAGAATTCTTTCTGTATTTGGCTTTACTCCTTTCTTTCCTTTTTTTTATCTGCTTTACATAGTATTGTCAGCTCTATTTTTCAGCATTTGCTTCTTGCTTAAAACTGCAGCTGCTGCCTGTTTGTAATCTGTTACTTGACTCAAGACATGTTGTTCCCAAGTTTTCCTTATTTTCTGCATTTTTGTCACCGTGCATCCCTTTTTTAATATATTCTTAGCCTGTATTTCTTTCGACACTGAATCCAACACACTGGCCTCTTTTGTCTAGCCATGTGTATTTTACTGATACTTTGCTTCCTTCCTCTTTGGCAGTGACTGTATTTCATTAAACATCTTGAAGACTTCTTTCTTACTGTCTCTTGAGCATGCAGCATCCTTCCAAGGCTGATGTATAACTTAATCTCTTGTTTTTCTACTGGTATTACATATAAGCAGCACAGAAATTACCAACTGAAAATAGCCTTCTGCCTTAATATTTGTAGCAATTACGGGATGCTGGAGATGGGATGTCTCCTTCCTTCCCATCTCAGGATACTGAAATGAAAGCTAATAACAGTTGCAGAACTATTCAGATTTCTGCATCAAAAGCTTACTTCTTCACTACCTTAAACCGCATATTCTCATTTATGTCTGTTCAAAGTGAATGCAAAATCATAATGTAAAAGGACTATTCAGGATTGAAGTTGATGGAAAATCAGGCATGAAACTAAAAGAGAAAAAAAATCAGCTGCCCTTACCATTAGCACTTAACAAAATCTGTCATTTTGTCAGTGACTGAAAGAAACATTTTAATGAAAAAATGGGGGAGATGCAAGTAGTATGCGAATGATAATTGAAAATTGCTTGTTTTGAGACTGACCCTTGAAACCTCAATAAACACAGTACTGGGTTTTCTTGTCCGGTTGGGATTTTATCTCTCTCCCATCACAGTGGTGTGTGGGCATCTGTTTTGCTTAAATCGTGCAAATGATTTACAGAGATTAAATAGACTTCAGCACACCTGCATTATTTACAGTATTTTATGCTTAGATCAACTTTAACACAAAAAATGACTTGCCAAAAGCAACATAGAGATCAATGGCTGAGCTTAAAAGTAAAATTCAGGAAGCCTCATTGTCAGCTTGCTCTCTACCCACTAGACACTAGTTACTCTATAAATATGTGATCAAAAGATTGTTCTAGTGCATGCCTCTACTTGAAAAAAAAGGAAAAAATCAATCTCTTTGGAACCATTTAATAACACTGAGGTGACAATTTTTTAATTGTAAGTCAAAATGAATGAGCATGTTACTTGCGATCTGTGTCATATCTGTTTTCATTCCTGAAACATGACCTGTCACGAGTAAAATATTTAGTGGACAGTACAATGAAATCACTTGTTATTTATGGGAACCTATGAACTCCGATGAAGGAGGAGAACTGTTGTCCAAGCTGGCACTAAAATGAACATGAAGCCTGAGCCTGCCAGCTTGTTTTGTGCTGCCACCTACCATTTAACCATGACACGTCTGAGCACTGCCTGGGTTTAGCGTCTCCATTCTGTTCATTTCCTCCTCTACATAGTGTCTCACTGTAAGCAAGAAAACCAACATAGGGTCAAAAAATAAGGGGCACGTGTGCTTATGAACAGTTTTCTGTCAGAAAATTCAATCAAGGTTCTTTTAATCAAAACATTAATCTTTCAGACACATACCACCAAACTTAAGAGCAAACTTGGCTGCCATTGCACCTTTTCAGTAATTCTGAAAAGTCTATCAGCAAAAGGTGCTTGGGCAGAGAGGCAGCACAGACGCCAAGAAGCAGTTCTAAACGTGATGAACTTGATAGTTTTTGTTCATCTCACTTTGTGAGTTCAGTCCTTTGGGGAGGCAATGAAATAGATTTGGGCAATGCCAATCAATACAGTGAAAACCACCTTAAAGGGAAAGCTATAAATGCAACAGTAAGAGAATAATCTCTTGCACTCATAAATGGATCTGAGTTTGTTCTTATTTAAGGGGGCTGCAAAGCTGTAAAGTGGCAGTGTTTAAAAAAAATAAAAGTGCTGGAGTCATTCTTGTTAGGTGACAGAGCAGTTTATTGTAGATTGCTGTGATCTTATCCTGAACAATGTTAGCAGTGAAGTCATGCAGATTCCAAGGTGGTTTTCAGCTTGGTTTGCTGCTGAATGCAAGCAGAAAAGACACTGATACCTGCGCTCGCTGTTTTGAGGCCATTATATTGGACTTTAATCACAGCCAACAACATCAGCAGGCTCTCAAATACTCATATCATCTCAGTGCACTAGTCTGTTCACTAGGATGTCTCCAGCCAATTTTTAATTTATTACCCTTCACAGTTGCAAGGTCCAGAGTAAGAAAGGATGGGATGCCTCCTTTCAGTTTTTTTCTCTTGTAATTTTTTTTTTTTAAATATGAGATGTGATTCTTTCTCCTTTGCTGTAACTTGTCATTTAAATCTTACATGATTTTTTCAATGAAGACTTTTCCAAACCTTTTTCTTTCCAAGCTAAAATTGTGTTGGCATAACAAAGTGATCTCCTGTCAGTGACTACATCCAGGATACATCTGCTCTCATCATTCCTGGACATGGTGTTAATTAGATTTCTCTGAAGCCTATCTTGCAGCAGATGTTTTAGGCTTACCCTTTACCATGTATCCAAGAGGTCAGAGACAAACTTTCCCAGGGACAGAGTTGTTTCTTGTGTCTTGGAGGTGCAGTTTGTTGCCATTTTAAGTGTTTTGCTTTTCACAGGTCAATGAAACACTGTCCCCAATTTAATTGCAGCATCAAGCAATTCATCTCCATCCATTAATAATATAGTGCAGTGATATCGTAGGGCTCTCAGTGTTTGATGGGAACGATATAGATTAATCTTTTTTTTTTTTTTGTTGTTTCTTTTTCTTCTATGGCAATAAACATTTGGTTGCCATGAAGTGTTGATTACAGCCAAGAAATATAATGTCTGGGGCACCGGGGCAGCATTTTCACTGCTGCCTAAGTGAATATTTCAAACTGTTAATATGTTCCCAGGTTTTTGTGCACTATTTTGAACAGAATTTCTTTATGCCAGGGCCCAGTATTGAGGCTGGAGCAGCACTACCCTGCTGCGGTTCCTCCTCTCACATAGCAGAGATGCTCCACTCGCCCCATGACTAGAATATGCAAAAATAAATAAAGACACATGAAAACCCGAGACTGCTGAGTTGAAGTAAATTAAGGAAACCTGAGTAAGCAGGCTGCGGTCAGATCTTTGTCCCTTCCCTCCTCAGCCCCCGCGTACCCGAGCGNGGCGGGCTGCAGCCTGAGGGGGCGGTTAATGCCCGCCGTGAGGGCGGCGCCTCTCCTGCTGTGGAGAAAGGGCCAGCTGGTTGTTCAGGGCTTGCCGCGCCTCC
This sequence comes from Ibidorhyncha struthersii, assembly GCA_013398815.1. Taxonomy (NCBI): domain Eukaryota; kingdom Metazoa; phylum Chordata; class Aves; order Charadriiformes; family Charadriidae; genus Ibidorhyncha; species Ibidorhyncha struthersii. Next base: position 249,482 of record VZSZ01007630.1, read on the forward strand.
CTGTTCCCGCCCTGACCAAAATGTAACGCTTTTCTGAGGGAAATGGTGGTGAGAGGCAGCTGCCTGCTGAGGAGGGAGGAGACGGAGGAGGAGGAGACGGAGCTGAGGAGAAGGCTGAGGCCCGGTGGCTGTGGTGGCAGCGGGACCGGCTGCAGGCTGCTTCCCTCAGCAGCGTGTGGGAAACGGCACTTGGTGTTACCGCCACCTAGAAGGTCATGACAAAACCCCCAATTTTCTGCAAAATAATGGGCAGTGGATTGATAAGTGTACTTAAAAGTGGTGAACTGTTATAAAGTTAGATGAGGCGGGAAGGAGGGATGTTGTAGGTGCGGTGGGTCTCTGGGAGGGGAGGGAGGGTCAGAGTTCCCCTCTCTGCCGGGGGGCCGGGCTGTGTGGTGAGGGAGGAGAGGTGCTGCTTTCTGTACCAGGAAGCCTTCCCAGGGTTTGGTAGGTGACACCAGCTCGGTCACAGGCCAGTTTCTAGCTGTTTCGGCAGTGCCAACACCCCTTTTTTGCAGCAACAGGAACAGCATGGAAGTCCCTGTCAAGGAAGCCACTTCTGGCTGAGTCTGCAGATGGCCAGGATGGCTTCTGGTCTGATATCCTCCAGATCAGACTGTGCTACTAAATAAACTCTTTACTGCTTAATGAAATGGGAACCTTTATGTGATCCTGAGCTCAGCTGGCTCAGCCTTGCTGTGCTTGCCTTATGTAGTGCTTGGCTCTGGCTCATTTTCATTGGATCTGGATGGGGGCATCATCCCTGTGAAGGATTTTTGGCTAAACGTGCTTTCTTTTGCATTGACCCCCTTCTTGTTTCTAATGGTTATGTTTTCAGTATTTGGAAGATACACATTGATTTTAGCCTGAATACATCTACTCCAGTGATTACCACAGGGGCTCTGATACTGTATTGTTGGGACACTTCATTAGCTAGGTTCCTCTCTGTTCCTCAGACCTCACTGGTTTCCTTCTTCTGGAAACAAGAAGCTATCAATGACTGGGTTTTGAGTATAATCCCTGATGAGGCTGGGTTGGGAGTTTTGGTGTAATCAGTCATAAATTTATTTATGATCACTAGCTACAGGGTTTGAAGTTGGCCCTCCTGACTCTCCTCTCACTGACGGAATTCCCCCCAACCCTGGCCATGTCTTCTTATTTTCTTCTCAAGTAATTGGAATCTTTTCTTCAATGCCTACATCTTTTTGTATACTTTGCTCCATGCTTATTCTCAGTTTTCCTTTTTTACTTCATATACTACTTAGCTAAAATAGGGTATGCGTCAATGTATGTGGTAGTGAACTCTATTAGTTAGTTACCTTTCTATTTTATAATTCTAACATGGTGTATTAACATGGTTCAGAAGCTCATGAGACTTATGTTCACTCTCTGCAACAAGGGCCTCTGGAAATATTTGTTGCTGGGGTCAATGAGGGGTGTGTGTGTGTTAGATTTCCTGTGTGTGTTTACTTTTGTTTCAATTGGTTTTATGTTTGACTGTCTGAATATTGGCACTTCCCATCTTTCTTGTGAATGCATGTAATCATATGTAAGCAGCCATGAATGAAGATGCATGAATTTTACCTAAGGGTGTGTTTGATGTTTCAGTTCTCCACCAAAGAAACAGAACCAGTATAATCTGACCAAATTAACTATGTTATAAGCTGAATAACAAATACTTGAATATGTAGGTCAAGCAACAGTTACAAACACAGAGAACATACAGAAACGATTGCCTGAACCCTATCTCCTTAACAACCATTTCTGGGTACAGCTGCTTAAACCTAAAACAGCAAAAGAAAGTGTTTTGGCAGATTAAAATGAAACCTATAAAAATGTGTGATATTCATCATAGAAGCACTTTACTATGACCAATTCTTGGCATATGAAAGAAAATAAAGGCTTTAAAACCTAGTTTATTTAGTTTCTTAAAAGCTGTTTGTTTCTTTTTCAGAAGAAGCAGTTCTGTGTTAACTTTTTCAAGGGCTTAAAAAGACCTTCCTCTTGCTTCAGAGAAAAGGTAAGAAAATAATTTTCTTAACAATTCTTCTGCCTTATTTTTTACCTGCTCCTAACATAGCCCAATATGGGCTTCTCCTGGGAAGCTTGGTGTTCAGACTAAAAAAGTACTGCATAGTGCAAGTGCTTCCTGCATCTGTAGTGGACCTCCTGTTCATGATTTCAATCAACAAAGTCTGAGGAGCTCTCTGTAGTATATAATGCTAGTTCTCTATTGAGGAATTTGGAAAAAAATTCTCTACATTACCAGTTTGTTCTGGGCAGTATTGGAACTGGTTGATTATTTCCACCCCACACTCCCTTCTATTTCATTGCAGCAGTACGGAAACGCGATGGGTAGGTACAGTCATAAAATGCATGTTGTCTGGCAGTGCTCCCTCCAGACAGTTGTTCAGCAGAGGACTCTGCTAACTGAAGTGTAAAGGATGTAGAGTATTGGCAGCTAGAGCCCCGGCTTTACTGCTACAGTGAAGGTTCAGCTGTTTCCTTTCATGTTTGGTAAAGCAGTGCTGGGAACGGTGTTGTGACAAATTTATAGGATTAGGGACAGAGGGCAGCCTTCTTCCAGAAGAGAGTTGATTTGCACCAGACAAAACATTGCTATTTTGTTCTTTAATATGTAAAAATTTTGTTATGCTTAATATGTAACTGTAAGGTTATTTCACCGTTTTTGTTTTTCTTCATGAAATACCTGAGACAAAGCAGGGGCTTTTATTTCCAGAGAAGGCACTGATGTTCTGAATAATGTCTCAAAAGCACATCTTTTTGATGGAACATTTCTTGTTTGTAATTTCTGTTTGCTGGAAGAGTGCAGAGAAAGAAAAGGAAACAAATGGGGATCAGGAGGAAGGGAAAAGACAGCAATGAACACCATTCTATTTACACTTAACAACGTCACAAAATTGCCAGTCTTAACATATTGCTGTGGCATTCTGCTCCTGCAGATGTTTCTTCTTCTTTTCTTTCATGATAATGAAAATGAAATACTATTTCACCTTGAAAGCTTTACTTCTGCAATGGGATTTCAACCGTAGTGCATTTGTCCAGAAACCACCAAATGTTGAGATGAATAAAAGGTTTGACAGCTGTACATTGATAAGCTCTAGTGCCCTGTTTTCCTGTGTTCCAACCTGTCTTATATTGTGTGAGTAGGCTATACCAGAAGGGTGATTATTGCCACATTTATAATGTGGTCCACCCAGAATCACAAATAGCGGATTACAAGGAAAAAATACATTGTTTGGAGGGTCTTAAAAATATAATTATTAAAAAAACCAACCCTGTATAAAATCTGCTAGCAATCGGCATACAGGTCTACTTGAACCATTTCAAATTAGCTCAAGAAATTATTTTTTTGATGGCTCACTCTGTCTTGGAAGACGTGAAAAAATTGATAAAATATACTTTCCTTCCAACTTGCTGTTACACCAGCCCCTACAGCAGAAAATGAAACTTTAAAGAAGTATAGTGTGCTGTATAATTTATTAGCGTATGGGTTGCCTACAGTATGTACTAAATCTTCTGCATAACTTATTTATTAGTGATATGAAGTTTTTGAATTTTTTTCGAAGTACTAGCTTTTATTTTGGTTTGTTAAAATGTAAGGTTTGAAAGCAGATGTTATTCGTGTCATCTCATACAGTGTAAAGTATACTGATACATTGTAATGTTAAAGTTGCAAAGTCAAGCAGAAATTGTGGAATCACAATAGTAAAACAGCTCCTTATGTACATTCATTGTGAGGTAATCACTGTGAAACATACAGACATTTCTGAAGCTTCTTTGCATAAAAATAGCAGATCTGTTTCAACATCAGTAGTGACACCTGCCTTTTCCCACCACTTCATTCTTGGAAAAGTATGACGTCCAGGATTTTGATACTATTTTGACTGGTATTAAATAAGTAAATAAATAAACAAAATTAATCCAAGGCAGATGTTCCACAAGATAAGTTTCAGCCAAACAGTTCTAACTCAGTCCACAGCCTTGTGTGAGAAAACCGTAAGTGTATGTTGAGCGTGGCATTCCCTGTGTATGTACTGTAGGAGGTGTAAGTTAATGATGGAGTTGGATCAGTCACGTGGTTCATAGATAATGTGTTATGTTTTGCAAGGCTCTGTACTCTTCACTGACAAACCTAGAATTATGCCTGGTTGCAACAAACCGGCATGCACAAAAGCCCTTCCTTTGGCACTGAAAGAGAAAGGTAGGGACAGTCTTTACTTATAGGAGATGACAAGATTCCCGCTTGCAAAGGCTTGAAGAAAGTTATATGAGAACTTGTAAAGTGCTGTCCATTTTGTGAAAAAGACAAAATCCCCATTTTGTTATTTTTTTGTAAAGGACTGCAATGGTAATTACTTTAGGAATCATCAGTCACTTGATAATGGAGAAGCAGGTAGATATGTAGCTCCGAACTTCGATTAGTAAAATAGAAGTTTGCAACAAAAGAAGTGCAAATGCTATAGAGAGGCAATAGAGAAAATTTGTTAAGAGCTGTTGAAGAATTTCTTGCGACAGAGTTTGAAAAATAGTTGTGGCTTTCCGCATTATCTCCAATAGGATATTTGAAGGGACTGACACAGCTTTGCAACCACTTCTGCATGCTCATAAGCTTTGTGCTTGGAAGTTTAACTGTGGGCTTCAGGATTAGGTCCTAGGAAACAGATGCCTCGACTCAGCAGTGAATTCTAATCACAACAGATCAGTAGTACAGAGAGGTTCTGTTCAGGTGTTTCCTTAATTTCCTGATGAGAATGACTATCCTCTCTCCTTTCAAAAGTACAGTTAAAATGCAATACAATGCAAGTAGGTGATGATCACTGTGCTTTGCGCTTTGTATGTATCTTTATTTTTCACTCCTCACTACTTTGGAATTCACTGTGAATCTCATTTAAGATGTTATCTGGCATCATGCTTGTGAGAGCAGGGGAAGAAAAAGAAGGAATAGTCCAAAGAAACTCTGGATACTCTGGTGGACTACATATAGTAAAGCCCAGATTAGTTTTGTCTGTGGGGCATGGGTATTGTCATTACCATAGACCAAAGTAAATATTTGCTTCCTGAACCAGAGAAAGCTTCTGAAAAACTATGTGCCTTTTTGTCATACTGTGGATGGTAAAGTCCTGACTTATCATGATGTTTTCTTGGTGGTAGTGGTAATTTGGCGAGAAAATTCTTATCAGAATAGACATCATCTCATGTTTTAAAGTAGGTCAACATAACAGTTCTGTTTGTTTTTTTTGTTTTGGTTTGGTTTTTTTTTTGTTTTGTTTTTTTTTTTTTAAAAAAGGTTGCTGATTCAGACCCATTCCCTAGCCTAGTGTATACTCGTAAGTGCTGAAAAGTTATGCAAATACTTTGAGATGAAGACAGATTCAGTGAAGAGTTCATTCTGTTATTTTCACGTATTCACATTCCACAGCCCCAAAACTATTTAGACCATAGCTGTGCAAGGAATGGTCGTGGAAGGGAATTACAGAGGAGAGCCATTTTATGCCATGGTAGATCTGTGCTGCAGAATGTCTGGACAGAACATTGCTTTAATGTAGAGTTGAGAATTGGAAGTTAATTACTGTTAAGGGAGAGACTTTGGGGTTGCCAGTATGTGTCCTTCATTGAATGCTGAGCTGAGCACAGATGCTTTATGTGTAAAAATAAATGTAAAAATAATTTGAATTACTTGGGACCTTGAATTACAGGAAGTTTCAAGGTGGCTTTCATTCCCAAATCTCCTGGGAGCTACCTCTTACCTATGAGAAGAGGTAGGTGCACTTTGCAGTTTCCTAAATGCAGCGTTGTGCATGTAAAAGAGAGATACTTCCTGGAAAACAGTGTGGTTTTCATGCAGTGTTAAAAATTATTCGGAATTCTTCACAGAAGGGTAATAAAAGCCACCGACGGAACATTGGGATGGTGATACCACCGGAAGCTGCTGCTTCACAGATTGCTCAGCACCTGGGTTAAAATCAATCCCTAGACAGTATGATAAGTACATTAACTAATGTGACTCAGAATAAGCAATTTTCAATTGATGGTATTCCTGCTGTATTAATGAAAACATGTCTCACCACTGTAATGGGGACATCACTTAAATTACACCAGAATTGCTAACGTAGAAGCAGGTTGTTAACATAGTAAAACATTTGTTTGCTAATGATGTTCCCGTTGTGTTAATAATGATTTCTATATTAGCATGGCTGTATTATATTAGCAAGAAGTGAATCAACCCATCAATGTTATAGAATCATAGAATGGTTTGGGTTGGAAGGGACCTTACAGATCATCTAGTTATAATAAGGTTATTTATATACTAGAACTTGTCTGGGATATTAGACAATTTCTGAGAGCTTCAGTAGGGACATTGATGTCCAAAGGGTAGACAGAAGCCTGGTATGTCTATTGTGACTTCTGGATATGTCACAATTCGGAATTTCAGCTTCTTCCCAGCTTAGCTCCCTGATACGAGAACAAAACTTCAACTCTGGAGTTGCACATCTAAATATCTTAAAGGTCTATAGGATTCAACTGTTTCTGTCCTTTAGGCATTACATGAAAAATCCCACCCAGACATATGTATCACTTGCTTGCATCTTGCCTTAGAAATGGTGTCAATAATGAAAGAAGTAAGAATGTGTTGTTCTAATTGGAAAATTTTCTGTAATTTGGAACTGTTGCTGATACAGTAGCAGTTAAAACCACTGGAAGGAGGCTTGTATAGAACTGACAAAAATATAGAGACCTTGGCAATGGTGCAAACATTCCAGAGGTAAAACCAAAAGCTTACAAAAAATCCCCCCAAACAAGCAAAATGGCAAAGAAAGAAAGTAAAACTGTGCCTTGAGAAAAGTGTAGGAAATCTAAAAAATAATTAAAGCACTGCAATCTCACAAAGAAGTGCCATCTTTTGTGCAAGTTATAGTAAGAACATGAATATAAACAGTAAGCATTAGATAAGCTGACTGGTCTTTTGAAGAAATACTTGGTCAATTATTGTAGTACTCAGTATTGTGTGAACGTTTTCTGAGACGCCACTAAGTCTGAAATATCAAAAGTGACTTCTATAGAGAAACTCCTTTCAGGCAGTGCATAATACAAGTCTTTGGGAAAATAAGTTGACTGTTACGTTTTTTCTGAAGCTAAATGGGGGACTTTGTACACCCAGATTCACTAGTCCAATTCAGTAGTCTTGTTACAGGAGCTCAGCTTTGCATTTAGTAAAGTTCATGTGCATTTTTCAATAAATGTGATCTCTTAATGTTTTCTTAGAATGTTAGTGATTGACATTTCAAATGGGCAAAATATGCGACTAAACTGTGTGAAAGTTAACCTTAGCCATAAAGTAGTGGATCCTCAGGTTAAGGATGACAGGAAGGTGTTCTCTGCTATGCTATGCTATTCTGTCTTACCCTTACACACATGGATCCTACTTATTTGGATCCGATCACCACTGCAGTGCAGGAGCTTGCATGTGCTTGTTCTCCCATGTAGAAAATGTATTTAGGGGAATGCCTTATTTGGAAATGATACAAAAGTGCATCTGCTGGAGAAGATGAGGTCAAAACCCTCTCATCTTTATTTGAAGCAGCAAACATAGGTCCTTAGACCTATGGGAGTTCTTTCATAGCTGTGGGCTACATTTCCCCAAAGCTGACTGTTAGACTGTCTAGTATGGTCTATGTAAGATACCATAGAACTTCATCCAGCTACTGTTTTGTTAAGCCAAATAACATACTTGTCTGAAGTTCCTCTTCTAGAAAAGCATGAAGCCTTTAAAAAGCTGAGTGTCCGTCATTTCTAGAGGAGGTGGGTTCTAGTGGGGCGCTCCACTGTGCAAATGAGCAGGTTTCAGTGAAACAATAAGTCTGAATATTTAATTATTAGCATAAGTGAATATTGGGAAAAATCAGGCTGTAAATATGAGAGAAATGGAGTAATGTTTCTGCAGAGTAGATTGATTTGTGGAATAAGATACACATAGAAGCACGAAAGCTTTGGTTTGGTTCAAGCATATAGCTATTTTACAGTTAAAGCTCAGAGATTTATCATAGGAGCTCTTGTTGACCTATTTATTGAAAATGCTAATGCTTTTAATTGATGATTAAATGTTAAATTAATGTTTTTAACTGATTAAATCAAATATTTATGGTATATTATCGCACAGATCAGTTAATGCATTTACTTTCTCCTCCTCTCCTCATTGCAACTCATTTATACAGAACACACTGCTTTTGTGATTTTGAAAGACATCTCCTGCAGTCCTTGCAATGGAAGTTAATACTCATTTCCAAGTATAAAGGTATTTTTAATTTTAAGCTGGATCTCACTCACACCTTTCAATGTGTTATTCCAGTTTTCTGTAGTGTAGCTGTACCCATAATTTCTAAGAGAAAAAGCAGATGAATTCTTGCCTCACTAAACTCCCTGTTCCTGAACACTAGAAATTCAATATGCCTCAAAAAAGATGTATCTGTCATGTCTCCCCATATCGTTATTGTGAGGTTTGCTTTGTTGATTGCTGATTGTATTCTGTACCTCAGTCTGTATTGCAGCTTTGAGGTCTCCTTGGAGTACATGTTCTTGTTGGGCTACGATATTTCAGAGATCAATTTCTATTTAATGATGATATTTCAATTTCATCTCGCTGTTCAAACACGCAATACAGTGAAGTTGTTTGGGTTCTTTTTTCAGTGCTGTCTTTAAGCTCTTCACTTCAGTAGAAACACGATCCTATGAAGACTTCAATGTATCTGAGTAGCTTGGCTTAAGATCGTGGGACTACTCACAAAGTGAGCAGATGTACAGAGGTGGATGCTTTCAGAAGCGCTGCCTAAGTTATTTTAAAGTCATTGAGAATTCCCTTGATCTGAAGCCTCACTGAAAATCACAGTGCCAAAGGAAAGGGAACTTAAGGACGTTGGGATTTCATCATGTTAGTATTCTGAGCTGGGCATATAAATGGCCTGTTTTTAAGTCTGGCCTCTGTTAAGTAATGTTATTAAGGCAACTCCAAGGAGTTCTTGGAGGTAGGCAACAGCAGCTCTGTCTTTCCTGTGTATTTTTAATTGTAATGTGTGTAGAGGTCCAGCGGAAGATGCATGCTGTAACAAAATTCTCCTGTTATTGAAATGTTATCTGGGAGTTTCTTCTCTGTTTCCTTAGAATTCAGTGAGAATTAGGTACTTAATTCTTTTAGGCATCTCTGAAAATCCCAGTGTCAAGTTCAGGGGCCTTTCTAGCTCAGGTGCCTATTTCATTGATGTCTCTCTAACATGTCAAGCTATGTGTGGGATAAATAAATACAAGTGAATATATCTTATGCTACATGCATCTTTAAATGTTGCAAATAATTTCTTGGTAGCTTGATAATGAATGTGACTTCTATATGCTCTGCAACATTGTTTTTAAGATCCCGGGTAATATTTTTTTCCCAGTGTTACTATGAAACCTTAGAAGTTAATTACTTGAGATAGTTGGATTATTTTTGCTTATCTTTATTCAGCTGGGATTATACACAATTTGAATGTAGCACCATGGTATGAGTCCACTTCAGATACAGTCAATTATATAAGTCTATCAACAGCTATTTTATTATGGGAACAACGGAGACAGAAGGCTTGTGTTCTGTGATGAATGTAGATTAGAAAGAGGTCACCCTGACATACATAATTAGTTTCAGAATTTTAAATTAATAGGTAGCGTGCCCCTAAGGCATCCATACATTCAGGCTGAGGCTGCAGGATATCTGGTCCAGCTCCTGCCTGCTTTTGTCAGCAATGACATGGCTTAATGCACTGCTTGTATAATGGCATAAGTTATTATGGCAGGGCTAAATCACTGTAAAAACAAAATTTGCATAATACTGTGTTCATACTACATATATATCCCTTTGGAAACATTTGCACTGTTAAATTATTATGCAGGTTTCTCATAGATGGTTGGCTCAACGAGATATGTCTTCAGGTGCTTTATGAGGGCGAAGCAGATGCTTAAACAAGTTCCTGCAAGCAGTTAATTGAGAAGATCTTGAGGTGTATGCTAGCCTTTCTCATTATATGAACAGTACTAACTAAAAATGACTAAACTAAAGAGGAAATGAAAGTCATTATCTGCGAAGACCTGAATCATAGCACAGAATCCAGACTTCTACCCCAAACTGGAGCAAACCAAAGCTGAGAATTGCATTTCTAATGAATTTAACTGATAACTCTCTTTCTCACAGTGGATCAATCTTTTATGGGTTCTGTCTGCCACTGGTGAGAGGTTGTTATAGGCAGGACCACACATACTTTTCCTTCCCAATCCGTAGGCTTAGGCACGATACCCGTTTCTTAAACTTTTTGAGATACACTGAGTTTCAGTTTAATTTGAATTGAGTTATAAAATTGAGTTAGAATTTTTTTCTCTTGGACCATCTGAGTAGCATGTGAAATCTGATTGCATTTGACAGTTTTCAAGTAATCTAACATAGATTATTTTTCAGCTTATTCAGGTGTCAAACTGGGAAAAAAATTAAAATAATTCATTATTTCTCCAAAATGGAGACAATGCCATGCGTTTCAAGGAATTGAAACTGTAGTAGTACTAGTGAAAGGAAATGTAGGAGGACAAGAGGATTTGCGATAGTATGGGTTTTCTGTGTTTTTGTAGACATTTGAAATCAAATGCTTTTTGTAAGTATGATAGATTATCTCAACAGATATCTTTCTACCACACAGCAAGCTTTAGTTGAGGTGCAAGGTATAAGTAGCTTTTTAATTGTAAGTTTTTAGATCTTTTTTAAAAGTGCGTAGATCCTACATGAGCAATACCATTCTAAAATATCAAAAGTCCAGGAATCTGCACATGAAGACAACTGCATACTATTAGTTTACTGCCTTTTGATTTCCCTTAAAATGGCTTTACTTGTTGACAGTCGGTGGCTCTTCTTTAAGTAAATGGAATGTGACAGACAAATCCACAAGTATTCAGCCTTTTTTCCTTTTTCTTTTCTTTAGAAATAATGCTGTTGAAACAGAATGTCACCAAGTAATGGTTTCCTGCTGCCACATAAATGCCATAGTAAAACCAATTATTTATTTTATAATTATCTGTTTTATGGAAAATAAATAATGGCGCAATCACAAAATGTTTATTTCCAAAGTAGAAGACATTGATCCTGTGACAGCCCTCTATTATGATGTATTTACTTCCATTATTATGCCAAATGATTGATTGGTTGCAAATTGAATCATTTTGTCCTATGGGAACTTATGTAGTGAATGATTTGCACACAATACTGTTTTTTTTGAATTCCTGTCTGTCCTCTGTGGTCAATTCAGACTACCTTTCTTGTTTACAGAATGTATGAAAAAGCACTTCATTTCCTGTGTATCTATGACTATTCCTCTTAACATTTTCCAGAGCTAACCGTTTTTACATTCTTCATCCCTTCTCCATGCTGTCACAGTTTGTTTTTGAGAAGAGTGCAGAGGTTCCTCTTTTGCTGTTAAGACCCCTTTCTTTCAAATTCTGCTTTTAAATCTTTCTACTTACTGATGATGGTATTATACAGGGCTCTCACAGAAAAATAACCTTCATCCTAAGTGGGTAGTGAATTCCATAGATGAGAGCATGTGACAGGACCACAAAAGAGGACGGACAAACAAGGAAAGGTATTTATACTCCTTACTAGGAAAACATGAAAAACGTATAATCAGGACACAGGCAAAAGTTCCTATAAAAATGACTGGAACTACAGAAACATATGTATTAGTTTGAGTTTATGTGGTTTGAGAAGATATATGACAGCAGAACTGTGAAGATGCTAACATGAATTTAGAGAAATCTTTATGTAATCTCCCAAGACCATTTTTGAAAGGTTCTGTAATTTGCTCCATAAGCAGCACATTTTTTTCTTCTCTGGTGTAAAGTGAGAATATGTAGAGACAACTAAGGCACTTATTCCAAAGCGGGATAGAATGAGGAAATACAATCTAAAATTCATTTCAGACTTCCATAAATTGAAAATGCCTTCATTTTTCTTTTGTTGCAACTAGGCTTCTTTATTTACCTTTTCCCTCTTTTTTCCCTGAAATCTCAAGTTTCATTCTGGTTTTCTCCTGCCCTTACTTAAATCCAGATAGTCTTTTAGGCTCCCCTGAGTTTTTTCCAAGTTTATATCTCTGTCACTGAGAGTAGCGTATAAAGTCTTATCTTGTTGATATTTTATGTAATGGATGAAGAGTCAGAGAAAAATAGAGCATGGGAGAGAGGGAAGAAGCAAAAGTACAACATTAAAACATCACAAATTTACAAGGATAAATAATATCCATTTCCCAACATTGCTTTTCTCTTCTGCTTGTCAGAGACTTAGAATTCTCAGCTCTGTATTAAAAATACATTTTTTAAAAAAGCGCAACACAGGAACATTTTTTATAAAATGATAAAAAATTTTAAAACGTAATAGCTCTTGTTAATATATCAATGATATTGCAGTAATAGGAAAAAAAGGCTGCATTTTTCAGCATCATTGCTGTAGGTGTGTATTTTTAATTTCAGTCACAATTTCCTGCTGTTCCAAGCATGCCATATAATCTGCAGGGATCTGGGGAATTAATTAGGTACATTTCATTTCTCCTCTAACTAATCCCCTCAATTCTCTTAGTTTAGGGAGCTGAATACACCAACGACTGATAAGCCACAAGGGCCTTATTTACTTTACAGAAGGTTCTGCAAATCCCAGTGCGATGTTGGCCTGTGCTTAAATTTTCTCCACTTAGTCCTTGGGATAGTGGCATTTGAATGTGACCCTTGAAATTCAAAAGTATTATTGCGCTTGGAAAAAGCAAATGAGAGTAGATTAATAAGAACAACCATAGCAGTTTAACAATAAACCTTTTCTATAGCCAAGTATTTTCTGCTTAAAGGGCCTCAGAGAGGATACAAAATACCATTTAAGATAAGCAGTATGAACTGTGCCCGTTGCAATTCCAAAAATAATAATTACAGTGAATTATCCTCAAGTTTTCTGAATGTGGGTGCAGTTGATTATAATGACTTGTTTTCAGTGTGGTTTTAAACCACTCCTTAGTAACAGATTATCTTTTATTATCAGAGAACTGAAAAAATTATGCAGCTATACTGTGTTATTGATGATGTTGAGCCTGTGCCTGCATGTGAGTTATGTCGCAGCATCTCTTTCTTTTGAGCATACTAAAAAGGTTGTGAGCAGGCTCTCGTTTGGTTCTGCGCGGTGAGCTTGTAAGGCCAGGGAAGACAGAGTGAGGTATTTTTCAGTGGACACTAAGGGGAGGCAGTGGCACATACTCATTTTGTCAGAATCACCTGGGGCAGTTGCTTCATGGTTGTAAACTGAAACTATTTGATTTGGGTGAGGGCTAGCTGGCTGAATGATCCCTTTGATTTTGTTGAGTGTTGATTTGCTGTGTATATATTTTAAACGATTAAGGACAGGGATTATTGAGGAGCTATGTGTACAGAACCTGCAAATCCCTTCTCAGATTTTTTTTTTAATGTCTGTCTTTGTAGTTTTGAAAGCCTACAGAAGAAAGAAAATAGGCAAAACATTTTCGTCTTTTGTCCATTACTGATGCTAAGCACAAGCATGCAGTGCATCTCAGCTTTTCATAAAGTCACAGAATTGTCTAGGTTGGAAGAGACCTTGAAGATCATCAAGTCCAACCATCAACCTAACAGCGCCAAAACCACCACTAAACCATGTCCCTCAGCACCCCGTCTACCCGTCTTTTAAATACCTCCAGGGATGGTGACTCCACCACTTCCCTGGGCAGCCAGTTCCAATGTTTGATAACCCATAACCCTTTTAATGAAGAAATTTTTCCTAATATCCAGTCTAAACCTCCTCTGGTGTAACTTGAGGCTATTTCCTTTTCTTGATTGTTCTACAGCTGTAGGGTGACTACAGAGTATTACTGAAAACGGCCAATCTCCCTGCCAGTACAGTCCCTCATCTCTTACTATCACTGGTTCTGTATCCAGTTCACGTCAACACAGTGGTATCTTTTGTGGTATTTTATTTATTTGTTTTCTTCTTATATGGCCATGGCAATCAGCTACAATGCAGGCACGTTCCACGGTGTGCAGGGGTGTTCCTGAGGTGGGGAAACCCCAGGGGACCACAGAGCCCTGACAGGAGCCAGTGGCTCTCAGGACAGCAGCTGGCAAGGCGGGGACTGGGCCAGCAGTAATGGCAGCCACCTCCCACTCCCACAAAAGGCAGCCCTAGGGAGCGTGAGCGACCAGGGCATGGCACAGCAGTTTGTGCGGAAGGGTGCATGGGGGGGGACTTCTTCGAAGGAGGGGTATTCCACTGGCCAAGTGGGAGTCTTGAAGTACACATAACCCAGCAACCGTTCTGTGACTGTCTGCATAGGTCAAGGGCATTCATCATGCCTGGCTCTCAAGGCAGAATGGTGGGCATTCATTGGAGTGCAAAGGCTGCAGCTCTGGCTGGGGGATCTGCACCATCTACCCCAGCGGTGGCTGATGCCTCCACCCAGATGGAGCTGCTGAAAGGAGAGCCTGCGGTGCAGACCTCAGACTGCAGGAAGTGCATAGACCTTTCTTCTGGGCTCGTGCAAACCTCATAAAGTTTGGCAAGGCCAAGTGCAAGGTCCTGCACATGAGCCAGGGCAATCCCAAGTATGGGATTGGAGAATGGATTGAGAGCAGCCCTGCAAAGGACTTGTGGGTGTTGGTGGATGAGAAGCTCAGCATGAGCCTGCAGTGCGCACTCACAGCCCAGAAGCCAACTGCATCCAGGGCTGCATCAAAAGTAGCGTGGCCAGTCGTTTGAGGGAGGTGATTCTGCCCCTCTACTCTGCTCTCATGAGACCTCACCTGGAATGCTGTGTCCAGCTGTGGAGCCCCCAACGTAAGAAGGACGTGGACCTGTTGGAGTGAATCCAGGGGAGGGCCACAAAGATGATCGGAGGGCTGGAGCACCTCTCCTATGAAGACAGGCTGAGAGAGTTGGGGTTGTTCAGGCTGGAGAAGCGAAGACTTTGTAGCAGCTTTCTGGTATCTGAAGGGGCCCTACAAGAAAGCTAGAGAGGGACTTTTTCACAAGGGCATGTAGCGACAGGACGAGGGGTGATGGTTTTAAACTGATGAAAGAGGGTAGAGTAAGATTAGATATTAGGAAGAAAATCTTTACTGTGAGAGTGGTGAGACACTGGCACAGGCTGCCCAGAGAAGTTGTGGATGCCTCGTTCCTGGAGGTGTTCAAGGCCAGGCTGGACGGGGTTTTGTTGGGTAACCTGGTCTAGTGGGAGGTGTCCCTGCCCATGGCAGTGGGGTTAAAACTGGATAATCTTTAAGGTCCCTTTTAACCCAGACCGTTCTATGAGTCTGTGGTCTATTGTATCATTCATTAGGGCAGAATCCCAGCTTTCTGCACCACTGGAAATAATTAATGACTTAAAATATACATTTGCCTGAATGTGGAGAGTGTGAATGAAATCTTTAAAAGAATTTTCTTGGAAGGGTCCTTGCAATAGGGAAAACTACATTCCCAGTAGTTCATCTAAGCCATTTCTTCCCAAGACTTTACTGGTACTATTGTGAAATGCTAGGAGACTCTTAACAGCTCTGAAACATTAATGTATTCACTTTCATCATTACAGTGAAACACAACAATTTTTTAAAAGTGAAACCTTCACATTAGTTTGTTACAGGAGACAACTTAAAAAGAAAGATTTGTAAGCAGTTGTCTCTCTTTTCATAATTTCTTACATTACATATCCAGAATAGTTTGCCTGATAAATGTGCAGTACCTATAATGTACTTGCAGTGTTTATGACTGTTCTGAAGCTCTTGTGAGGCTTTGCCAAAATTTGACTGTTGTTCTTCTGAGGTCAATTGACTGGTTCTCCAAAAGTGAAATAAAGAGCCTGTATAACAATGTCTTCTCTGTATTGATCTTTCCATACAGCCCAGAGAAGCATTTTTATCCTGTGGCTCATTAATGTGGCAAACACTTAGACATTTATCTGGAGAGAGTAATGATGTCATCTGATGCACTATAAAATCACCTCTTCAATTTTCCACATTTGAAATAATAGCTTTTCATTGTCTTTTCATACCTCAAGTAAGGCTGGAGCTAATTATGCCTTTCAAATTTCCTTTGTTTTATTAGCTAAATAGAATACTTCAAGTGTACAGTCGTCTTTGTTAATGCTATGCCTAGATATTAGGCAACTGTAAAAGTGCTGAGATTTAGAGAGATCAACTAGCATTCAGTAGGCTGAGATCCAAATAATTCTGCTGTTTTATGGTGCTCTCAGTAGTATTCCGTAAAGTTCGCTTTAATTCAAGTAAGCAGTGAGACATCTTTGAAAAAGTCTACTACTGTGCTTGAAAAACTGGAATATTTCCAGATTTGCATCAAACTACAAAACACATACTAGTTGTGATCCTTCTGAGCCTCACAGAACAGTGTTCGCTCTGTAATCCAGGATTGGCAGCTACCTTTGAAAGTCTCTGCTCATCCTTCCAATTTAAGAGCTATGGCTAAAAAGCAGGAGCACACATATTATGCAAGCTGGCAAAAATATGTAAGACATCAGTGAGAGGCAATGTTGGTGGCATGTTCACAGACGTGTAAAGAAATAATCACCTGTTGTCTCATCTTGATGGAATTTTGTCGCAAAGCTACCTAAATCTCCAGTGAACATTCTAGTCTTAATTTCTTCTCTTATACCAGGAGATTACGTTACATAGAAATATGTGCGGCTCTGAATGAGGGACTTTTTTTTTCCACATTGTAACCAAGAACATTGTTAGCTTGTCAGAAGGTGTCTGACACAAGAAGAATAGAAAGAAAAGAACCTGTCAGCAGCGTTGTGACCATATTGATTAAATGGAGCTTATCTTCTCTTTATATTATCTCCTGTCTAAAAGAATGCTATTCTTTTTCCTATTTGTTTGAGCAAGAGGGTGTTTAGCAGTTATACAGTAGAAGCCCAAGACACAGAAAACATCTTCCTTTTAGCGGTAATAATTTAGTACTATGAGGATAAAACACACACTTCTTGAATGCTATTCTCATTTAATACTATAATCACAACCTCACTGACTTTTGGAGTCTATTTAATTTCAGTGACTTTGGATGAAAACTTCATTTTTCAGACTGAAACACGTAGGTGCACAGACAACTAGCAGAATACTTTCACATCACTGATGTTTGTCAAAATAGGCAAAATAGGTCTGATATTATTAAAATTATTGATACTGCTGCTTAGTTATTTTTTTTAACATTGGTAAAATGAACATGTTATATAGAAATGTTTTTATTTCAGTAAATCTATTTGCATAGAAGATTCAATAACTCTTCTTCCTCCCTAGAGTTCATCATGAAAAACGGTTTACAGTCCAGAATCCCCAAACTCTCAGACCCCCCAGTGTTAGTCAGTAATTTACAGTTTCAAGCTCTGGGTCTTCACAGCAAGATGTGATAATTATTGACTTGGGTTTTGGCTTAGAATTTGGGCTTTCAAACTCAGAATTGTGTGGCTGAGAACTTTCAACTAAGACTGTTGCCTTTCTAACTTACAAGATTCATCTATGTTATTTAAAATAAAGTTCAACTGGGACACCATATGAGTTTTAAATTATTTTTTGGAATTTCTCTTCTGCAGGAATTTTTTATGTTTTGCGTCCAATGCAGTGGAAGTGTTTTGGAATTTCTAACTTTCTTTTTGAGTGGGAATGTGGAATCCTATTTTGAAAAATTGAAAGAACCACTTATTTTCCAAACTGGGGTGATAAATTTACTCATGTTCTCACTACCTTCACATGTGCAAGGAGATAAAGTCTGTAAATATTCATAAATTTCAAATCAGACTGAAACTCAAAACTAAGTGTAAATAAATTAATTCAGTGATCAAGGTGACACTGATGGCACTGTTAGAAATAAGAAATTAAGCTTGCTTAGCCTTGATATGAAGGTGAGGGTTGAGAGTCATGAGAAGACTCCTTAAAGTCTCTTTATCCATTTATGTACTCTCTATCTAGTACTAGGAGCAAGTTTTGTCTCTGTTGTTAGTAACCCTCTTTTCCCGAATACACACCTGTATATACTTCTTGTGGTTCTTGAGTACTCCACCATGACATCTTTATTCAGATTTTGCATATTTTATTTTCTCATCTTGAAGTTTTAATAATGTAAATTTTTACACTTCCTATTTTAAAATCCCATATTACGAACAATACAATCATGAAACACGATTTAAAGAGTTGTATGGATCATTACATCTTCTAGGAATGTCTGTGTATGAGAGACTTAAAATATCTGTATGTTTAATTCTTCTGTCTTGTAATAGAGGTAGCAACCTCATCATGAAGCATTTCCTAAAGATTAATGAACAAATGAAGCTAATGGCCCTAGGCTATATATTTTGGGACATTAGCTCCTCCCAAGTGGTCATTAATCCCCAGGAAGCCTCCTGCCTGAGTCATCATTGCTTAATTAGAGCATTAGGATATTGCATGTTGATTGCAGTATTATAAAAGGGAGAAGATGATCAAATGACTACAAGGATCAGCAGTGTAAGAGTAAAATGATTCCAATATATGTAATGGTTTTAACCATAACAGCCTTGA
The DNA here is from genome assembly GCA_013398815.1 of Ibidorhyncha struthersii. Lineage (NCBI taxonomy): Eukaryota > Metazoa > Chordata > Aves > Charadriiformes > Charadriidae > Ibidorhyncha > Ibidorhyncha struthersii. The sequence goes on from VZSZ01007630.1 coordinate 268,124, forward strand.
AATAATGTTATGCTCCTATGTGAACCTATATTCCTTGAGTGAAGCATGAAGGAAACAGTCTGACCAAAGCAAAGAATACAAAAGTCAATAGATTTCTGCATCATAACTCTGAATTAAAACGTGCAATTAAAATGTGTATTTGGTTCCAACCCTAAAATAGGTCCTGTAATGATTTTTTGAGATGGTGGTATAATTCTGTCCAGTGACATTTTTTCAGATTTATGTCCTGCATAATCAGAAGTGATTGCAGAAGATTTATCTGAAAAATCGAGCTTCACATGTGAGGTTACGGAATTTCTTTCCAGGAAGTGTCACCTGCATCAAACAAAGGCAGAAAATTGGGAATTAAACATAGAACTTCTTTCTTTTCAAAAAATGAATACATAAACAAGGAAATACTTCCTTTTCACTCATGCAGAAATCTTTTTGAGAGCAAGCCATATAGATTTTACTGCCTCTAATCTTCATACAGTTGTATAAAATAGGCAGGAGTTTGGTATCTCATTTTACTGTAATGTGCCTAGACATGTTTTCTGTCCCCAAGTGTGTTATTTTTTACGGAATGACTGCTGTAAGTATAGGTGTTTAAACAGCTGAAAGACAATAGCAAGCTCTTGGTTAGTTCGGGGCTAAAGTGTATCTATATCCAGCTCGTGCATAATGTAGATGAAGGTTGAAAGGTGGCTGATGCAGAAGCTTGTATGCTAATCAAGATGTTGCTTTAAGTGAATAAATCTTCAGCTCAGTTTCAAGTAAGGAGGAATCATAAGTAGTTAGGTAAAAGCAGTTGCTGGCAATAGAATAATGAATCTACATACAAATTGTTAATCAAATTGCATGAACCCAGGGATGTTTGTAAATCAAAAAAGCTTGAAAGGCAGCCTTGGAAGAGTACGATCACATCGTTGCTTCAAAAGACATGAAACACTCTGGTTGCATCGTAGGGTTTTTTATGTAAAATATGTATTTATGGCCTTTATCATTGAAAAGCTTGACGTGATCTGTGTCTGAATCAGAAGTTTGTCTTGTTGTTTGTTTGTTTGTTTGTTTTAAACTTGTAGCTTATTCTGTCTTCACTGTAACTTTTCAGGTTTGTAGAAGTCTTGATTAGGCAGGCCAAAATATTTTTAATTCGATCTTAATGTCAAGAGATGGTGCCTACTATCTTCCTAGGGGAATTTTGAGAATAAGTGTTTGGTTGAAACTAATACATTGCTGAAGTAAGCTAAAGCTTAGCCCCCAAAAGATTTTTCCTACTTTCTCACCAAGAAAGTTTTTTTTTTTTTTTCCCTTAACTTCGGAATTTATACTTCCCTTTTCTCTTCCAAAAATAAGATACGCTATCAAGGAAGACATCACGTCAGATTGAACAGTTAATTGGGGGGGGGTGTTTATCTTAAAAGGATTTTTTATTTGAAAGTTTGAGTTCTGCCGCCTAATTTGACATGTTCAAACAGAAATTTGTTTTAAAAAAGTTGTCATCTGGGTTTACATCTCTTCTGGTAAAATATCTTGCTCAGCTCTACTTCACATTATGATCAGCTGAACAGTATTTAATCTCTATTCTTCAGTTTGACCATCTGTTCATTTTGGACAGTATTTCATATGTATCTCACAAAGGTATTGCAAAGTCTTTTTCATCCAGATTTTACAGCTAGTCCTTGGGGCCAAGTAACCAGAATGAACGACGTACATGGAGCAAATATTAGAAATGTTTTTCCTCTTTAATGTTAATAAGATGGTATTTACATATGGAGCAGTGTAGTATAGGATATCAGAATGGTCTGTTCTGCCTATCCAATTTTGAAAAAAGGGTTACTTGCTCAGTTTAATAGTGGTTTTTGTGAACTTATATACACAGTCTGGCAGTGGTCATTTGTTTTTTTCCGTGGAAGGTTTCTGTTTCATTAACTTGACATCTCGTATTCCTGTTTCTTTAACTTGGTATCCTGTTTACCTGTGGAACACTCTTTAAGGTGACTTATATTCTACGGGGTTTTGTTTCTCATATTATCGTAGCTAAATTTCTTCAGATGCAGACGAGCATTTCTTGAAGACATAGCATCTTAATGATGTTTTTTTCAGGAGTGTACAAGATAGCCCTGATACTTTCTTGCTCATATACATATTCTTGCTTTAGAGTTCTTGGAAATTCACATTAAATAGTAAAGGTAACTAGAAATATGTGTATAAATAATACTACGCTAACTGCTTGTTATTAATATACAATTACAACAGTGATATTGGCATGTTAAAATTTTATTATTTTCCAGTTACAGTAAGGGGTATAATACTGACATTTATCTGCATGTACTATACATGTTGTCAGATACATACCAAAGCCTCGATCTGCCCTCAAAACTTCACTAGCACATGGAGTTGATTATATTGGTAATACTACTTAGAAATGAACTGGGTTTTGTCAAATGCTTGTGTCTTACAGTATTACTTCAGTAGTATGAATTCTTGAATAAAAACTACTATAGCTGTGCTTACTTTGTTTTTCAAAGATTAAGATGGCCATTCATATATAATATTAAAAGAAAGTAATTTTTATGTGCTATTCTGAATTAGCAGTATTTTTCATTATTTCATGAAGGTTCAAAATTATAGCATCAAAGAAAAAAACAGGTTGATGAGGACCTTTAGAGACCATCTAGTGTAGCCTCCTGTTCAGAGCACAGTCAGCTTCTAAGTTCACAGAGCCTTTTTCAGTTGAATTTTGAGACATTTCAGAGACGGAGAATCTGGACAATCTGTACAAATGCATAGCCATCCTAATTTTGATTTTTTTTTTTCCCCCTAATATCCAATTGGAATTTTCCTTCCTTGTTGCAGCTTGACTGTTGCCCTTTATCCTTTTGTTGTGCACCTGCAGGAGCTTCTCTTCTGTGAGCTAAATGAACCTTGTTCCCTCATGTAAGCATCTTATTTGTCCTCTTCTGGAACTCAGTTTCTCAGTGTGTTTCTTGTACTGGGGGACCCAAAATGGGACACAGTACTCCAGGTGTGGCCTTCTGCGTGCTCAGAAGAGGGGAATACTCACTTCCCTCAACCCTCTGAAGTTCACTAGTGCAGAGAATCAGTTTTTAGAGCTGCTTTTTTATTTATTACTATATTACTTCACCTGATGTATTTTGTTATAATGTTTAATAAATATAAACAAACATACAGACGTGCAAGCAATTAAATTTGAGCAATATACTGACTTTCTGGATAAAATTACAATCTAATTACACAAATACAGTGATGGATAACAGGATTTTTCTTTCCCTTATCAATACAGGAATTTCATTATCTGTCATCTAGAATTGGCCTTCTGTAGACTGAAAAATAGAGAAGGAGGATAATGAAAGAAATAAGAAACTTCTTACATTTATTTGAAGTCATACATTTCTCATTTTGATGAAAAACATTTTTCTCAAACTAATGGTTTATCATTGATTTCCCTGTAAATACTCTACTTGAATTACCATTTCTGCAATAACATATTGGAAAAATCTTACAATTTATTCAATATCTCAGTAGATCTGCAAACTATGTGTTCTGCTTAGTGTAACAGTATCAAGCATAGCCCATCCACACTGTATTTCAGCCATTGATTTTTATGAAACTAAAACAGTATTCTGGATTTGATTTGCATTTAGAAAGTAGCTCACGTCTTCACACTGATGCTTGCAATTGCTCTACTTAAATTAATTTTGACTTTAGTGTATGCTTTTTTGTGACAAGGTGATTACCAAACTATTGCATTTAGAATTAATTGATGGAATTATTTGACACAATATATCATTAATTCTAAAGTATGTAGAATTTGAGAAAGGATAGACATGATGTAGTATTCTACAGTTATATTTAGTAGATTAAAGCTAACCAACTACTGACAGTAACACTTACATTGAAATTCCCTGTGGTGTTAGATCTTTCTGTAATTGTGACGTATGTAATGTGTCTTATCCCTTCACCCTAAATATCACAGTGGGAGACAAAATCCAGGACTAGGTGGATCGTTGTTCAGATTCTGCCCAGCAACCATACTAATATTCCAATGTATAAACAGTTACTTGAAGCACAGTATTTTTTCTTAGAATGGCTAGGGCAGTAATTTTCAAATTAGGCTCTGACTCTGTGTTGGCCTTTGGGTTAATTCATTTTTTTTCGTATGACAATATTAATCCCTTTTCTCCAGTGGCTCATTTTTTCACATTTTCAGTACTGATAGAAGACTGCAGTGTTTTAAAAATCAAATTATGTCTACTAGATGGTATAATACTTGATAGCATGACACAAATTTCATTTACATATCTTATACCATTATTCAGTAGAGAGTAGGGTTAAATTGTTAATTCAGGGGAGGCAGCATCTCAGCTGGGGTAGACTTCCTTAGAGCTATGCTTATATATGCAAGGTGGAAAAACAGATCTGCAAATGTGGCCTGTTTTTCTGATTTCCCAGTGACATGTTTTATGACCTTTATCCGGGCACTTCTGCCAAATTTATCCATCAATTAATTCCAGTATGTTAGTTTTCTGATGTGTTTATATGTAAAGAACAGACTTGTTCAAGTGTTTCAGTAGAATCTGGAGGAAGATAGGAAGTAAATAGTTATTAGTAGTCCTGTGATCTGAAGCTTAATTTATTAGCACACACAAACTAACTTGAAGGCTGTATGTACAAAAGTACACAGATGCATTAAAAAGATATCTCTAGAGCAAGTTACAGTTTTCATTTCTTACCCTTACAGGATTAAATCTCTTAGAAAGTTAAATGCAGTGATGAAATGAAGAAAAAGATTATGTCTGAAGCAATTTAGTAAAGTGAATGTGAGGTCGTCTTGCAATGGAGGTAGGCCCAAGTGGGCAGAACTTTACTTAAATGGTACTCCCACTGATTTAAATAGATCCCCGAGGAAACAAGATATAGCTGAAAATAAAGTCGGGTTGGAAACCTTAGGTCCTGTGCACCACTTGCATCCTAATAGTGTTAACTTAAATTTCTGTAGTACCTATCTCCAACTACCTTTTTTATCCATTAAGGAGTTTCAGTCTTTCTGGATTAAAAAAAAAAAAAGAAAGTCAGGATCTGAAATTAAGTATCTGGCTAGGAATTTTTGTTTTTTTTTTTTTCAGTGCACTTAATAATAAATTCATGCCCACACTCTACAGAGTTCTCCAGCTGGTTAGAATAGCCTTCCATACAGTGAATGGGTGTTCATTCATAGGTGAATGAACAGTACAGGCTAAATCATTTTTAATTGGTTATTCACCTGGCAAACAAGCGTGAAGAAAGGCTGCCATTACTTACTTAACAACAAGTTAAAGTGCTGATGATTATTCTAATCATATTCAAAAGAAACAAGTGAAAAATACCAGATATTTTAGAACCTTGCATATAGTTCAGAATTGACTCTAATAATGGGAATAAAAGTGTAAAAGATTTATGGTTTCTGAATTTGGTTTGTCCATTTCCAGCTGCAAGCTCTCTGTAGGCATTCCACAGGAAACATGCCTGTATCTCAAATGGCATGTTAAAACCGACATCATGGAAAAAATTAAGTGATTAATATTGAATGGTCAGGATCATAATTGAGCCTTCAGTTCTGCTTTCCTTTTCTATTTACTGTTACTACATAAATCTTGTTGCATTTCTTTTTATTAGTGTAATGGTTTCCACATTTCCATTTCCATTAAACCCACATTCAAAGCTATTAATGGATTGTTATTATCTAGTACTGTATCAATTAATGGAGCCAACATGCAAAGAGGAGGATGTAAATCAATCCTACACGTGAAACAGTGGCTTTGTAGACTGATTTTCTTATTCCCTAAAGCCTTCACGGAGGAGTGATTTCTGATTATGGGGTGAAGTGGTTGAGAAAGAGAAAATACATATTTAGCAGAATCCTTCAGCTTCAGAAAAGGACCAGTCCTTCTTAATGGAAGTTAAATCAGATTTGTTTGATGCATTTTGGGTTTTGGTGTTTTAAATTTTTTTAGCAATGTAAGAAATTCACTACCTAGTTGCTTTTCTGAAATATATATCTATAAAAATAGCTGTAGGCAGACTCTCTAAATCTGATAAATTGATGATACCATTCATACTCTTTTACTTCCTACATCCCCAAACTTGATTTGACTGCCAACCAAGTATCAAAGACTTCTAGCTAGTTCGAAGTCAATTTAGTATTTTAGGATAGTGATAATATAGCTTTAAAGGATTAGGTAGGATAGCTGATGAATATGAATCATGTTTATTCAGTAAGTGGTGCTGGTGACATTATTTAGAGAAGTATATGCATGTACTGTGCGTTTCAAATCTGCATAAACAAATACGTGGAAAGATGGGATAATCAAGGAAAGAAAAGTGATTTTCTCAAGAAATACAAGTGATTTGTTTATCCAACGCGTCACTGAGTAGTCACTGTCCTTTTGCCTGATGCTTGTGAATGTTACCATCTCTCCAGTATTAACTACCACCCCCACCCCCCCCTCGGAGAGAACAGTGTTATGAAGATTGCCTCTCCTTGGCAGTTATTTTCCAGATCTTTATCATTATTAACATGCAGCATGCCCACTGGTGAGATTCAGAAGTTTTCAAGAGTCCTGTGCTAATGAAGTTGACAGAAACTTCAGGTTTTTGTAGAGTTGTCTTAAAAATCCCTCCTGCATGGCAGTAGATGCATCATGTCATTCGTGAGGACAAAGGATGAGTATGGAGCTGTTCGATGTACTGTGAGGGAGTTCGTCACCTGGGAATTATGTTCACGTACTGCATATTCTGGCATAAGATGCCATGTGTTTGGCATAAGATGCCATGTGTTTGGCACATGACAGGGCAAGGAAGCGGCTCATGCTCTGTCCATACAAGCATATATACACGTATGTGTTTGTATATACTTATAGGCTTCCTGCTTGTATTATATGTTTAAGTTGACAACAGTATAGGAGTTTATAAACTTACTGTATTCCAGACTTACTTTCTCTTTTTTTTTTTAATTTTTTATTCAGATTCTGAATTCCAGGTGTAGTATGTTTTTCGAGTATAGGTATAAATGCATGCATGTCCAAACATGTTGGCTTTTCTGTACATCAGTTAGGAAAACACCCCATCCCAAGGAATTCGTAGACTGCTTTTCAAATTATAATAAAAAAAAGATTGGGCATAGAGCATTGCTCTAGAGTTGAAACGATGTAGGGAGAAAATTTGATATATTTCACAGTGAATTCTGCCTGTGAAGGCACCGTGTTAATTAAGGCCAGAAATTCTGAATTTTCCAATCTGACTCTTATTTCTTTTACAATATATTCAACTTTGGCTAAAAGAAGAGTTAAACAAGTGTCAAGAAAACAAAAGATTTACTTCTACTGAAGAGTGGATATTAATGAGCAAAATTCTGAGTCAGTGTATGAAAACATACTATTTATGGCTCTGATGTCCATACTTGTTCTTAAATACTGTCTGATACTAATATTAATGAATGTGTATTACAGTATATTGTTGTTATATCCTGAGAGACAATTGTTTGAGATATAACAGATGATTCGTTGTAAGATTGTTGTGATTGGAAAGCTATGTGTTTCCATTCCTTCTTCAATAACTTTTTTTTGTTGTTAAAACAAAAGAGGAGGGAGTGATAATCTTCTTCCTATCAGCTCATACAAGAAGTGTTTTAAGTAATATCATAAGGATCTTTTATTTGCCTGATTTTGAATCTAATGAAGACCTACCATGTCTGATGTAACTTTTTGTATCGTATTGGCGCTCATGCTTCATAAAAGCTATTGCAGATCCTAACCAACATTCTTAAATAGTATTACTTTCAGATATGATAAAATTTTGTTTTAAGAACTAGAATTCAGTGGTTTGCTTTAATCTCTTTGATAGAAATGAACTCAGAATGGCTAATATTTTCTTAATTTTGCACTCTCATTCATCCATCTGTTTTTAATAGGTGAATGTCTGCCTTGTGAAGGTTATTTTAAGAAACACAAGGCCGAAATATTTTATAGAGGTAGGCCAGGCAAAGTGTAGATCGATAGCGTACGTTTAGTTAGCTTCTATGCAAGTGAATTTCAGCTTTGGTTGGAACAGCACCTAGCAGAACAAAACAGTATGCCAGTATCCATCGTTATTTTACTTCACATCCCTTGTGAGAGTTGGAAGCTGCGTGGCCTGCATTGTAGCAGTTGTGTGCTGAATATGAGATAAGGTCTAATGTCCACCAGGAGATGAATGGGAGCCATTTAACTTAAGAGATTTCAAAATAATCTAATGATTTCCTTTTACTATGCACAAGGCTGGATTCCAGTTCAGGCCACAGAGCTAGCTCAGCATTTTACATTCAGCAACTATTTTTTTCTATGCATTTCAGGTGGAGATGACAGGGCAGACACTTTGTTTAGAGTTGCATTGGCAGATTTCAGACTTATGGCAAGCCATTATCCAAAATACGCAAAGAGTTTTGATGGAATAAATAATTACCTGTGACAGCATATACAACATACAAACCAATAACATTCCCTCCTGCTCATACCTGTTCTCATATAAATCAAGAATAACTGTAATGAATCCACTGGCATTCCATCAGTGTAAAAGTTAGTGTAAGGGGGAGGGGAATTGGCTTATATGAGCTCAGTGCCTGTTAATATTATAGTCAAATTCTGGATATATTCCAACTATTAGCTTGGAAGTGATGCAAGTCAGTGTTCAGCAACAGTTAGCTGACATTCTCTACAAGAAGTATCTACAAATAAAGAACTTTTTTTTCCCCCCTCATTTACTGTTTGTGGTCTCTGTCCTTTGCTGGAAGAGTGAAGTTCCCTCTATTAAGACTGTGTGTCTAAGTCTTTCATAATGTCTTGCTTGTGAGTTTCTACTGGTATCCTTCAGCGTAAGAGTGAAGTGGCACATTTTCATTTATTATTTTGCCATATGCATGTTTTTTTTCTTGTATTGAAACATCAGTTCCTTTCATTTTAAGGAAATGAATTAATCTGTTTTTCCGCTAGTTTGTTACAAGTCCTGAGGCTTCAGATTTTATAATGTGACAAACAAAGTATCTGTTCTAAAACACCCAGAGTGTGTTAATTAAAGACTGCTGTGGGGAGGTAAAGGATTACTGTTAGGGTTCAATTGATTTTATCTTGGATGGTCCATAGACACGAATACCTGTAAACTTTCATAAACAAATGCATGTACATGTGGTTAACTTGGCAGTCTTGTAGAGAACATACTGAGTATTATAAAGAACACATGTTATTTAGCATTTTATGTAATATCTGTTCATAAGATGTCATTTCTGGTAACAAAAGAAAGCCATTCCTGTTAAATAAAGAACTGTATTGTACATACAGATACTTTTCTAACCTCATCATATGTATGTACGTGTAGATGAAGGTAGGGCAGATGTTCTGTTAGCAACATTTCATTCCAGGCACGAATAACCTAGGTAATACACATTCAGTGCAAGACTGAAAGGTAGTGCACAAAGTAAAAAAAGGAACTAGTAGTTGTTTTTCTTTCTAGAGTATGTATCTGAGACATACTGAGTTGACAGAAGCATCCTGCAAGAATCAATGGAAGTGAAGGCTAATGTTGATTTAGATTTTCATCCTTTGTGTCTTTTCAGCCTAAGAAGATTTAGAAATTAGAATAAGCTCTGATTTTCAGCATCCTCTTTTTTTTTTTTTCCTGATTTGTGTTGCAAACGTAACCTTATTTCAATGATGTTCATGTACTGTGGGTTACGTGGGTGAAAAATACAGTTGTTTAAGTCATTGCTTATGTTTTAGGTGTGAGCTCAAATGTCTCTCCGATATCCTGACCCTGAGTTTATTACCTAGATCTGCAACATTACAACATCCAGGGCAGCCTAAATCTCTGCCTTCCATTCTGTCTTACCCCCTCCCATGGTGGGATCCTAACAGAGAAATTGGTTCTGTAAACTACAAGCCTTGCAGGGAGATGGAGAACAAACTGCACTATAAAGAAGATTAAAGATTTTCACTGGAAGGTTGGTGTCTAAAAAACAGGTCTGAACCTATTGGATCACTTTATTTAAGCCACTGAACTGTGGTAATTAGACTTATGGGGAAAGAGCATTCATATTTTAAAAGCCTGAATTGCTGACTCTACTCTGCTTTCTGCCGTATGCACTGCCGAGTTCCTTCCCTGGTTCAGCAATGTGCCTGATTTCCTTCAGTGATTATCTGCTCGTATAATTTCAAGGCAAATAACAGTGAAGTAGATGATAGGTGAAGGTCCTCCATTTTGCATGTTGTCTTCCAGGAAAAGAGCTTTATTAAACATAATGCCATGTCAGCTACCTCTGTGTGAAATACCAGGTGTTAACAAATGCTGTTGATGAGTAGTGTAGTCAAGCAAGTGCCTAGAATGTTTGGTTGTGTCATTGCTTAGGGCAGGGAATAAAATGAAATGTGAACTTTTGTTGTACTTTTCATCTTTTTCTCTAAAGTAGTAATTTTCATCTGCCCTAGGAACTTGTTCTTAATGGTGCTTATCTTAGTTTACCAAAACAAATCGTTGTCACCTAACCTGCATAGCCTGTTCCTAGGGTTTTCTTAGAACTGCCTCTACCCGAGAATTAGCCTTTTGTGCCTGGTAGCTGCTTTGCTAGATAATAATTATTGCATAGCACGTGCAAGACTTCTGAAAAATGCCAGATGTGTATAGGTTGCCTGAAAAAGTCCATATTATTTACTGCTCCCCACACTCTTTCGTAGCCATGAGCAGCATTCCAGAGCCCAACCTTATTTTAGAAAAGGAGCAGGCTCTCTCTGTTTCTAAAGCAGAACACCAGGGCATGACTTGCACCCAGTTTCTGAGAAGACAGTAGTTAATACAGATCAACTTGTAATGCCAGACAGGTAAAATACCTTGCGTAAACATAGTATTCCCCACATACCTTATTTGGAGGTGCAAAATATTTGCTAAATCACAACCTGTGGAAGCATCTCCCGTCCTAATTAATCTGAGCTTTGGAAGCATTTAATTTTGATCTGCCTTGCAGGTCAGGAATCACACTGATAAATGTAATTTATGCTGCTGCGAAGAAAGTCCCCTGTAGGTGGAACTTTAGGCTGCAGAAAAGAATATTATTCTGTCTGCTAGATTTCAAAGGGAAGGGGGAGTGAACACCTTTACTTTTGACTTTACTTTTGGGAATTTTCCATGCTTTAAAGAGCATGGAAAAACTATTTCTATTTGCTCTTCCTAAAACAAATGCTGCACTTAAAAATTGTTTTAGACTAATTAGAGCAGGTAATGCAGGGCTGGCATTTTGCCCATACATGTAGCCATTTAACTGTGGGTAACTACAGTGACTTGTTCAGCACTGTTTCTGAATTTAGGGGAGGAGGGACTCTGCGTGTGTGCGTTTGGGATCTAGAAATGACTTGTTTCCTTTGCAGAAATTCCCTAACTTTGAGACTGTGGAAGAGATGATGTAAAGAAATTACAAGGGTTTGCCTGATAATAGTAGAGTGAATAGCATGGATTAGTTGGAGTGAAGGGCTGGGCAAGTACAGGTATTTAATATAAGGCTGCTTGCTTTTCACCAGTTCATTGCTGAAGTACCACTCAGAACACTCTTGCTCTGAAACTAGGTGCCAGAATATAAGGAGGGGAAGAAGTGAGGGCTTGTTATGACTTGATGTGAATGGGCAAAAAGAGTTCGCTGCAGGAAGTGTTCTTGCTCCCTCCTGAATATACAGCTGTTGGGACCTTGTAATAGTGGGCTATTCTGCTACTTTCTCCTCTTATGCTTCTTTCCACATATCTCTGTGAATATCCATGTGGTCAGGCTGTACCTGCAGAGGAAATGGCTTGATCTGTAACATCAAATTTAGTTTGTGGAGATCTTGTTAGACTTCAGTTTCGGCATAGAGATGAGCAGTGTAGTATAGTGCGGTTGTAAAATGTGTGTCCTGTGAACATTTGCTCTTTTGTATGAGGAAATGCCTTCTAGGAAAAGTTATGTTTCTAACAATGTATATTTTTCAGTATTAAAAAATTCTAAGTCCTCCTTGAAAAAAGGTTAAAAGAGGAGACACTTTAAATAATCCTTTGAATTACAGTAATTTGAACCCCCTACGTAATAAGTATCTCTGAAAAATCACAGAGAAAGAATTGTCCCTGTCACAGAGCTCAGAATTTAGTCCTCTGACTCCAGTGTCTTAAATGCACAACCTTTTTTTGGTGGTGGTGCTTTTCAAAATACATGAGACACCAGTACTTTTACCTCAACCTTTCTAATCCTTCCAAAACCATGTTATGCTGCATTGTATCATTTTGCCATTTAACTCAATATAGATTTGTGCATTCCACTTGGACATGAAACAGCACAATAGGTATGATGTCTTCAGAGAACGATGGCTGTGCCAGAAAGCTTGTCCAATTAAGTGAGAGAGTTTTTAAACAGGATAGTAAAATGCAGAAAGCCTACCTTTTTTACTGTATAGGTTTTGCAGGGATTATATTGATAGATTTCTCTCTGCAATTTTTTCTATGTGAAATTTTAAAGACTACTTTTCTAATATGATATACAAAGCAATGAAAGGTAATTGCAAATGCTTCTGAGATGTATAAAAGGACTGGAGCTTTCCATTGGTAATGCACTTAATGAGGAAGAGCACCTGTTTTACCTGAATTGCAAAGTACTGATTGTGTTACACTTCAGCTGTGTGGCTGATAATGTTGCTGTACTAGAAGACAGTGAGCTTGGTCCAACTGCAGACAATAGACAGGCAGATACTGTGTGGAGAGGTTTAACTGGCCTCTTTTATACTGTACACTCAAGACTTCTACAAATCTGGCAGTGCTGGGAAAAATGGTGTCATGTCTGTCCTCTGGAGTCTTAAATATTCAAAGTAACATAGGCAGTGGAGAGGGAAAGTACACATTTCCACCTCAGTTCTTGTATAATGTTTTTTATCATAATTTCTTAATGTCTCTTAACAGGTCAATTTGAAGAGGTCATGCTGTTGCCTTTTTTCTTCTATTCTGTTAGCACTTGAAAGCAGTGTGTACTTTCCACTGGATTGCAATGGGAAGAATAGGTCAAAGATGTAGTGTTTACATTTAGATTGTGACTCCCCCCACCTTCAGTATTATCTTTTATGAACAAGCTAGCCATATATTTTTCCTCTGGCCAATAACACCAACATTAATCACATGACAAACACTACCTAATAAAAAGAAAATGACAGCCTCCTGAAAACAAAAGCCACAGTGTGTCTGGAGAGACAATTTGGTGGCTATCCCAGAGGTGTGTCCTTTGTGGAAAGGGCATGGAAAAGATCACGAAAGATGCAGTGGATTTAAGCAGCCTCACTCAGTTTCACCCAAAAGGAGATTCGCCATTTTCTTTCACTTCACTGTGTTTATCGTCTTACATTTCTCAGGATTTTCAAATCTATATGCCTTATAATCAGTCAAACAGAATATATTCCAAATTTCCATGAAACTTCGACAGCACCTGCAGATGTTTTCATGAATATGTATTTAAAGGTAGCAAAACTTATTCAATAAGCTTGAAAATTCCTAGCTTTGTTGTGCGTGTCTGTGTTCATTACTTTTCTGTTTCTTCTCACAGGGGCAATTTCTCAGTAGATGTTCATAATTTCATACAGGAATATGCCTGTCAGAAATACAGTGTTCTACAGCACACTCTCCTCATTGAATCAATCACTAAAGTGGGCACCAAGAAGTAATGTTAAGTTTAAATCATGTAGGGCAATAAAAGATAATACCATCAACCTCAGTCTCTGCTTGGGATACATTTAATCTAGAGGGACAAATGTTGATTTTCAGTCCCATGTCTAAACTGACCAGATATCGTGGGGACAGTTGTGGAATAAAGGTATACGGTGCCCTTCCGTACTGCAAGCCTCAGAGGACCAAAGTTAGGTGAAAGACATGAAATACAGAGCTATGTTGTTTGAATAGAAATATCCTGTTAATGGGAGTGTCTATGATGCACATTTTTCTCTCTTCTAACAGAATGAAAAACGTTGCTGTTTAGAAAAATCTTATGTACCATAGGACACTCAGTAGAAGCTAGAGAATTTCTGCAAAAAGCAATGCTAAGAGACCAAGTGCTCACATTAGTGCTGCAGCTGAGCCCAATTGTTAGAAGAGGGCTGAATGAGTCAGAGCTCTTAATGCATCCAGTCATTTTATCCACTGTTCAGCAAATCAGCTGACTAATGACTGCAGTATTTGGAAGACGGAAATAATTTTATTAGCTTAAACTTCACAAAATGGAGCTAAGGGATGAGTGAGAAGATAGTGCCAGAAATTCACAGTTGATTCTGACAACTGTCATGGACAAGACAAGGTGACACTTAAGATAACAAATAGTAAACTTACAAATGTGGGCAGAAAATATGTGGGATGAAGCACATGTTTCAGAAGGACTGGATTAAATTATTTTCTCAGTTTTAGAGTTTATGGCTTTGTATATAGCACATTTATGTGTAAAATAACAAATAGCCGATTTGTCCTTTATTGGCTACATTTATTTGGATACATTTCGAAGAATTGTTTCATCACTTTCCCTGGAGATTCACAACCTGAATTACTGAGAAGATGAATGATAGGTGGGCAAGTGCCTATGGAGGAAAGAGAAAACAAATCAAGAACTCCTAACTCATCTTCCTTTGTCAGAAAAGAAATATTTATTTCAGAAAATGAGAAGCTATAACTGTATTTTTGTTTGGTATTTCAATCCTTGCCTTTTCAAGCTCAAGTGAGGCAAGATTATTCACTTGTATAATTAAAGAAGACTATGGACATTGACACAGTGTGTCCTTTGAGCTGACAGGCAGTGCCTATGATTAGAAGTTAGCAGCAGTCCGCATTAAAAAGAATGTTGCTAATCTTGAGAGGCTGGGTTTTTTTCTTCCTTGTCTGCTTCTTAGAAATGCCTCAAATTGACACTAATTTGATATTTTCAACTCCCAAAGCCCCTTTAGATAGTAAGGGTAGAATATAAGAAATTTTCCTTGGTGTCAGTCAGTAACTTCTGTCTTTCTTCAGGTTACAAAAGGTGATTGACGGGAATAGCAGCTCTGCTCGATGCTACCATTGAATTTGAACTGAAAACTAGACTGACATGCAATGGATACTTTCTTTTCCTTTCTAATAGTTAAAAACAATGATAGTGAGCAGGATGCAAAGAGTTCTTGATGGACCTGCTGAATGATATATATATATTTTAAACTTAGATTAAAATATATGTTGTAAGCTTAGAACGTCAACAGAATCTGCTGAACAAAATAATTGATTCCCTCTTTTCTTGCATATGCGTATATAATTGCTCCTGGTGAGTTGAAAAAAATGGTTGCAAGTCAGGCATAGCCTGTAGAAGTGAAAAATGTGCTGTTTGCCCTCTCTGTTATGTTAATCTGGTGGTAGGGATCACAGTCCGTTTGTCCTGTTCCCATATAGCACCACCTGAGTTAATCTGCAGCTGACTGGGAATGCTGCATTTGAAGAAGGAGAGCAGGACTGCTCTAAACAGAATCGTAGGATCAGCTTCTATACGGAGCCTTTTATAAACAGGTGCTTCACTCTTAAAGTTCTTTGATTATGCCTCAGTTGGTAGCGCTTAACAGCAGCCATGATAAAGTATGGAACATCAGGCTGAATAACAGTGAGTATGTTGGGCTGAGAGTTGGCAATAAAGATTTAGTTGAGCTTCGCAAACTGTTCAGGAGACAATATAAACAATAGACTGTGTCTGATGATTTCCATTTTAGGCATCTATCTTTGTGTCTTAAATTTAGATGACTGCATTAATGAAAATATGCTTCTTTCTCTTTTTTTAAAAAGAAATAAAAAATTTGCATGTGGGTGAAGTATGTAGCAATATCATTTGCAGTCAGGGATACTGTCCTCAGCTATGAAATAACATTAGTACATCTTCTCTATGTCCTATCAGTGGGTCAGACAAGAGAAATCAGTCTTCCACTGGGCTTCCAGTGTTCAGTATCTATGTTGCATTTGATCTGTTGCATTACTAAATGCACTGGAGTGAATTTTTGAGATCACAGGCACGACTGGTGATGAGCAAAGACCCTGAGATTTGGCTCTTTCATATTTCAAAATAATATTTCGGATTGGTTTTTAAGTTACTTTTGGGAACAGTACTTTGTCTTGAAGATTTTCTGGCAGATTTTAATTTCTCACTAAGTTATTATTTGGGTGATGCAATGCTCTGCTTTAAATTAGAAGGGGTTTATGTAGTTGTTCTCTCTCTTGTAGTGTTTGTGCTTAGGTGAGACCTGGTGCTCTTTGAAGAGTCCGTTGTTGGGTGACTGACAACCTCATAGTGCTTACAAACACCATGTTGAATTCAGCTCCTATTTCTAGAGGAGAGCTCTTGGCATTGTTCTGAAAGCCTTCTCAATTCTGCTTGTTGGAGGTACTGTCTTTTTGTATCAATTATTTAAGTAGTTACTAGTTTTTTCTTTCTTGCTGAATATCTGTCCTTGTGGCTGGAGTTTTACAGTCAGAAGTGGCAAGGTTTATGTCCCTGCATATTATGTCAGTGCATGGTAAGTGCAATTCTCTGAACAAGCAAGTTTGAAAATGCTGTGGTGATGCTCCCTTGCATACAGGTTCAAACTGCTCTACAGGTCTCTATTGAGCTGTGGAATGATAGGGAGATGGTTGTGACATCTCTTACAAACGTTTTGGTTTTTTTTTTTTTTTAAAATTATCCTCCCTTTTTTTCTTGCAAGTGCTTGAAGCAACCTGTTTTCTTCTGGTTGACGAGAAACTTCTGTTCAACACACGTTTTTCCTTCTGTTGCAACAGCCACAGAGGTTCACAAAAAAGATAGGATAAAGACATAGTCCTGATTCTGTCTCTTAAGTGCTCACCAGCCAGTAGATCTAGTCAGGTACAAAAGGAAATGTGTGAAGCATCTGCTGAAGGACAACAGGAGCAGAGGTATTGTGCACATGCAGATGAGTGCAATTCTTCCTGCCCTTTATGAAAAACTACCTAGGAAACATAAATGAGCCCTTGTCTTAGCACAGCAGGCAAAAATCAGGTGGGCATTCTGTTCTGCCTCATCTGTTATGTCATGGTTGTACCAAAGGTGAATGTGTCCAGCTGAAAAGGAGTTGCAAAAGTAACAATTAAAAGTTGAATAATACCTAGGGAGCAGAGAAGAGAATTAGATATTCAAAATGCTTGAATTGATAAAAATTATGTCAAATTCTCTACTGTGTAAAATGTCTCTCCGTGTCCTTGGGAAATCTGAGACAAAAGAACACTAATACAGGATGGGCTTTAGCAGCAAAGAGTCAACTTAAATCCAGTGAAAGTTTCATCTGATTAAAGAGTCAGACTCCATTATTTGTCCTGAAGTAATTAGTATGAGATTACATTCATCTATCTGCACTTGTAAACTGACATTGCAATTAGAAGGGGGGGTGTGCACTTTGTGCGTTGTGTTTATGCAAAATTATGTTCTGGGGACATCACTGCTGTTTTTTAGTCAAGCCTTCAAAAATTCGTAAGTGTCTGAATTAGCGTTGTACATCTTTTCTTGGGAACTTTTAAATTCCATAGTAACATGTTATGTCTTTTACAGACCCCTGTTTCATTAAGCGAGCAAACTAGAAGATTAAGTTCTTGCTGTATATTTTTTTTCTCCTTGAAGTTCAGCTTGTGTCTCATGTCGTATTTATTGCCTGCTGTTCAAACCCATCTCCAAAGTCAGATTTACTAATTTTCTCATGGGCTTTTAAACAGTGTTTATCCTAGTTATCACAAAGGTATCTGAGTGCTTCAAAGACGTTAATGAACTTACATTCACAAAACAGCTTTGAGATGAATGGTATTATTATTATCTGTCTTTTCTGTTGGGAATGGAAGTACAGAAAGATTAAGGCCAGAAATTACTATGGGTGTTCTATTTTAGACATTTATCATCTTTCTTCTCTCTGCCCAAAATATCTAGCATTACATAGCAACTTGTATGTTTAGAACTTGGTTCCCGTCATCTTTGGCGTACCTGTGAGTACCAGGTGAAGTGCACAGAAGCTGAGTATGGAACTATTTCCCCGAAGGGCAGAAACCCTTCAGATGAATTGTGCAGTTTCTGAACTGTTTGAACGGATCACTTCCACCTACATTGTGTACAAACTGTCAAAAAAGGTAAAAGATCTCAGTTCCTCAGGGTAGCGCGTATCTTTCTTGGGCATGAGACTATCTTCTGTTACCTGAAATCTCCATCTTTTTTTATTCCACACTCTCTAGCTTTTTCAAAAAAATTAAAAAAGGACTCTGTATGTAATCATTAATCATGTCTTCTGTACTAAAAAAAAACTGTAATAAGGGACAAAATTACTAGTATTGGAAAGGAATTCACTTAGATTTATGGAAGGAAATAATGCCTTATAAATACATTAGGGTTTTTTGAAGCAGCCAAAAGACATGTGGTTAGGAATGACTTGGTTGGTGTACCATATGCAGATTTCTCCAAAGCTTATGATAAGATCTTTTACTATGAGCTTTAAAATCAAGCTGTAATGTCAAAAGAAACTTTGCTTCTACAGAGTAATGTCTGATTAAAAACAGAAAAGAAAGGCTATGGAGACATGAGGGAAGGTTTCAGATGGAGTCTTGTAAAAATCATTAAAGGGATCTGTTCTACATATTCAGGGAACAAATAGCAAGGTGGCGAAGTTCAGAAATGATAAAAATAACACTCAAGTAACACCAAAACTAGAGCTTACTACCATGAGTCACCGGGCAAAAAATGGCAGATAAATTTCAGTGTTGCTAATTCTGGAATGGTACCTATACACAACTTCAGAAATGCTATAGTTTTTGCCAAATTCTTCAAAGAGATCTTGGGTGATCATGGATTATTCTGCAAAAGTGCCAACCTAATTCCAGCAATGACTGAAAAGGCAGACACATTTTTAGAAGGTGGTGTCCCTCTCCAATTTGGCAAGGACATTACAGACCTGGAAAAGAGATGGAGAAGAATAATGAGATGACAAGAAGGTTGGAATGAATTCCCTGTGTGGAAAAGTTAAATGGACTAGAACTCGGAAAAGAAACAGCTGAAGCAAGCACACAATATAGGTCTGTAAATAAGTGCAAATAAGGAGTGATTATTCATCACCTCTCGTAACAGAAGAGCCAGTGGGCAACCCTGAAACTCTCATAAAGCAAATTTAGACCAAAATGCTGGATTTTACATGCCATGCACAGTTCAAGTGTGTAACTTGGGATTTTTAGAATATCAGAGTGTAAAAAGAGGAATAAGCAATTAGAGAAGATTACGGACCCATCAAGGGCTATTAAACAGAACCATGCAAACTCTAGCTCAGGAAGTTGGGACATTATACTAGCAGAAGTATCATCTGTACTTACTGTTTTTATACTTTTTCCACACTTATAAACTGTTCTCCATGCTGAGACAGGATACCAGATTACACTTTTCCTCTGACCTAATAAATCTGTTCTTATTTTCTAACAGCCTTCCTGACTGAACCCCAGAGCAGGTTTGTTCTGTGCACTCAATAAGGCAATATAAATTTGAAGACTATAACATGCAGCTACACATTTGCAAAACAAGCCAGTTTTGTCATCTTTTCAAGATAGTACCGAGAAATTACAGCAGTGGATTTCACAGGTAGTTTCTAACAGCGAGGGACAGATCTTTTGCCAGGACTGTTGCTTTCTGCTCTGGTCCTCAAAGTCTGTTTGATCTCCTCCTTCTACCTCGTTTTTTCCAAAGTTGATTTCATCCATCAGTTTGTATCTCCTCAGATTTGTTCCCTTGCACATTCAGTTTTTCTCTCTTAACTCCTTAGATGTTTAACTCAAAACCTCCAGATTCTGCTCACTTCCACATCCCATCTTCTTTACTAGCTCTACACTGCTCTCCCCATCTTTGTTCTTCTCACTTTCCAAGTCCAACCATTAGGGGTCGACATCTGATTTGTCTTTATTTCCTACAGTCCTTTTTTTTTGCAGATCACAGTGTCAGCATCTAAAAATCCTACTAGGGATGTAATTTTTCTGATAAATTCCCTGTGGGGCAGGCTCCTGTAAATAAATGTTATTCCAAACAGGTGAAGTTAGGAAATAATATAAACAACTCAAAACAAGGCAATTAAAAGCATGACAGTTTTTACTTTTA
Source organism: Ibidorhyncha struthersii (assembly GCA_013398815.1). Lineage (NCBI taxonomy): Eukaryota > Metazoa > Chordata > Aves > Charadriiformes > Charadriidae > Ibidorhyncha > Ibidorhyncha struthersii. Next base: position 288,312 of record VZSZ01007630.1, read on the forward strand.
TGATTGGGAATGTAGGTGCTGTTATGGATGAATGTGTGACAGATGTTGTGGCCAGAATGGTAGGTATATACAGCTGTTCCCCAGCTCATGGAGCATGCAAAAGTCTGAAATTATTTCTGATGTATTTGTTGCAGCTGAGTAGGGGCTGGAGACAGCCTTACCTCTTGACACTTCCTCTCATCTGATCAGGAAATATTCAGAAGATTCAGCTGCTTCTCTGACTGTGATTCCGCCTTCTCTGCATAAAGGCTAGAGCTATACTTTTTGAGAAGGTGACTCAAAGAAGTCTAAAGAACTAAAAGAAGAGAGAGAGAGAGAATAGACTCTTGAGTCTTCTTCCCTGCATCATGTCGCCTCTACCATTCAGAGATAAAACCAGAGAGGATGGAAAGGGCTGCTCTCTGATGCCATCTGACCATCTTACATCAAAGTAAAACAAGGAAACAAAGTAAGATTAAACACCAACTGCAAAGATGTCATGCTGCACATGCTGTGCTGGCTGAGCTTTTTATTTCAATCCATGTGAGCGTTTTTCAGAACCATCTGTACAAGGGATGTGTTGTCAGTTTTTTCCCCACCCACACCATTCTTTATGCACCTTAGGCCTGTACAGTTATTGGCTGTGTTACACCTCAGATTCTCAGGGGGCTTCCTCTTCAGTGGTCCAATATGGCAATGGTTTTTGCTGTATATAGTACATTTCAGTAGAGCTGACAAAAGTAAAGACATTTAGCTCTCCTGCTGCTATATTCTTCCATTAGATGAATGTATTACCATACACCCACCATAATCTGCTCCAAAACATTTTGTTTGCAATGAAAGAAAAAACCCCATTTTCCTACTGTTATTGCTCTCTGGAGCCAAGTTGTTTTACAGTCTTAGACTGAGCATGCTTTAGATATTGCTGCCTCTCCCCTTTTCAGTGGGAGAAAGAAGCAGGAGCACCCTGTAAGGATAGTGCCCCTTTAGTCGTGTTCCCTGGCTTCTAGCGGCTTCTGCATAGGGAAGTCGCGGGTGTGCAGGGAGAGCAAAGAGTGTTCCTCCTTTCTTCATATGCATTTTTAGGGCATATTCAAGTCTTTTCATGAATTCAGTGAATTTATTATATCATCTACAGCCAGGAAAAGTGAATCCTTTTTATTGGGGTGTGGGGGGGGACACAAAGAAAATGTTTGTAGGATTCTTCTTTTTAGAAGGCCTCCAGTTAAAAGTGTTGTGGTTTTCCTGAATCTGTCTCTGAATAAACAACTCTATAGTGGAGCATCAGGACCAATCTGTAATCTCTTCATCCATATATCCTACTGTTGATCCACATGAGTAGGAGATTAAATTAAGATGAATCATATCAGTTGATAATAGAATTAGTGGATGAAAAAGAATATGGTTTAAATTCTGCCTGTTGCTTTCTAAAGGATGTTGCTTTGAAACCCAACCGTCAAAGACTCAAAATACTTGAAGCTCCCACTGTAGTCAAGAGGAAAATTCCTGACTGGATACCCCATGTCAATAATTTCCTAAGCAAAGATTGGTTAACTTATCAAGTACTGCAATTTGGATGTTTCTGGATGGTTAAAGGTGACTATCTAAAACATTGTTTAGAAAAGCCAATTTCCTCATCATGCTCAGTGGTTCTGTTTCAAAATTCAACACCAAGGAGTCAGACAATAGTGTCTACTGGCTAAGAGAAAAAGCTGGTGAGAAAGGTATGGACACAGTTTCTTTGTAACAACATAAAAAAAAGAAACAGGTTAACTTACTTCAACTCGAAATTCACTATAGAGAGAGAATGAAATGCAAATGCTATGTGTTCAGGCTTCTGTCTATGCCTCCTTTCTACAAGGAGAACAGCTGTGGGATAGCTCTGGTTCTTCAGTACGTTGGCTTCTTGCTGAAAGCAGAAGCTGTCTGAAGCTCTGCGGGCACAGATGCCATTTTGTTGTGGAGATCCCTCCCAGGTCCTGTGGAACAGTGAGACCATGGCAGAGCACATAAAATTCTTGATCATGCAGTCTGGCATTCTCTGCACCAAGCTACAAGCCCCAAGCCAAATTCTTCAGATATCAGTTAAAACTAATTTCTCTAGAAGTCTGAAGTCAATCAGACTTTTTTTTTTACATATAGGAGAAAGAATTGCTATTTCCATTTCTGAATATATGGGCCTGTGGTGGCATGACCCTGGGCATCAGCGAAACATCCACACAGTCTCTCGCTCACTGAACTTGCTGTTCAGCAATTGTCAAAGTTCTTCCTAGGAAAACAAAGCAGAAAGAGTTAGGGAAACAGGTATGCTAAAAACTCCCTCTGTCATTTACTAACCTGTGCATAAAAATAATTGACTATTTCTGTTTGAAAAACTTAAATTTAGCCTAAGACACTGGAAGAATTTTGAGAAATTGTTTGCCATCTAGCCTGGACATGACAAATTGTTTACTAGAGACCCAAGATTAGTTGCTTTTATACCCACCCTGTGCTAAACTGAGGAACGGATTTCAGTATATTCTACTGGTGATAAAATTGGGAAGCTGTGTAGAAGGTACTGGAAACTAATCAAAGGCTGAGACCAGGGATGGACCGTCCAAATGACTGGATTCATCTCCTGGGTAATGGCTAGACCTGACAGACTGATTGGACACAAGTGGCAGTGAAATCCAGGTGGAAAAAACAGGTTAACCTGCTATCATTAGCTTTCCATTAATGTGGCATGGTTTGATTTATTACATCACCTGAAGAGCAGAGCTATTCAGAAGTGGATAACTCTAAAGTTTAATGGCCAGATTAACTAATGCTGATGCACAGAGGTTTAAATTAAACCTCTCTAAGCCATCTTCAGCCACTGCAGGATTCCACGGGAAAGATGCCTTTCAGACCCATTCTCTGCTTAGATTATGTCTGGGCACCTTTGAATTTCGCTTTCTAAATGCTGTAAAGGAGATGTGTTAAATTGCCTTAGACAAGGTTACACATTATTCTTTTAAAGTGTTTATTTTTCTTTTGATCTATACAAGCTTCCTAGACAGTGTGGATATCTAGTTCCATGAAGACACTGAATATTTTGCCTTTCTTTTCCTTTGCTGTAGGATTTCACGCATGCTCTTCCAATAGATGTGCTTTTGTGGCAGATTTTCGTCCTTTATCAATGTACACACTTCTGATTCTGAATTGTCCTTAATTTTAGACAGGCCAAAGTCACTTGAAGTCTGGAACTGACAATTAATCTCCATCTGTCTTGCTTTACAAACAAGGGGAAATGTTTTATTTGTATCTTTATACTAAAGGCAATGCTTTTGCATACTCTGTATTCTTGTTCTCTTTGCAGATATTTGAGAACAAGTGTCTTGCTTTTCTTCACTTTTTTATTTCCAGTAGTAAGTGGTGCAAGTCCCCAAAAGCTACAGTACTCCCTTGGGTGCACAGTTATCTGAGCTAATACACAGATGATTTAGATAGTAATGAAATAATGATGTATAATGAGTGTATTTAGCATTTCATGCATGTGCAGGATCCCAGTAGCTCAAAGGCAGAATTGATCTTGATTTTCTGTCTTTTACACTCTAGGAGTAACCAAGATATTACAAAGTTATCTGGTGACCTATGTAATTGTGAAAATTTACTTGCATAGTGTTTTCTCCCCTGACACGTTCTCTTTTCTTTTCTATCAAATGCATTGCTCTTTATTAAAAGGGAGCATGACAAAAGAAAATGACAGATTTCTGTCTTTTTTCACTAAGAAACATTTTTTTAATGCTTGATGTATTTGCTGTACTTTGTGCTGAAAAACTAGTATCCTATGTGGAGAGTATTGCTGTCAGCTTCCTCTAGACTAAACTTTAGAATTTCCGTCCCTAGTGATTTTCAGGCTATCATTCAAATTGGGTACTGTAATATTTGAAGTATACCAAGTGTAATTTAGACAGTTGTTATGCTTTTGACTATTGAAATATGTGAGGTTGGTAGTTTAATATCCCTTGGCTTATGAAAAAATGGCTGTGCTATAAAGTGAAAAATATTGAGTTGTAGAGCAATGTTTGAAAGGCCAGATACAATTGGTTGTATGGATCAGTAAATGTACGGAAGAGAGGACTTATTCTTTGTTCTTCATCCATCCAAATACCCTTTAAAGTCACTGAATATTGTAGGTACAAGACGTATGCAGGGTTATATGTTATATCTCTCTTTATGTGTAGACAAGCAGTCACTCCTAAACTAACAATTTAATACTCTACCATCCAACTATGTCTCTTATATGCCTTACAAATCTCACAAATGTAAAATCTGACAAAAGTTTATGTCCTGGTTGTGTTTTCTGTTTTGTTGAAGAATGACCTTCATGCTTATGAAAAGAACTAAAAGATCTATGAATGAACAGAGAAAAAAGGGATTGTGGAAAGAGGAAATTAAAGCTGCTCCTGAACATCGTCTGATTCAATCCAGACACTTTGACTAAATGTAGCAATAGCTCTGACTGGTATAAAGCACCCCAAGTCCTGAGTGAGAGCATCTCCAGCATTTGAGATGTTTAAAATGCAGAATAATGGGCAAATTCTGCTTTTTGAATACATAATTTTTTTTTTTTTTTTTTTTTTAATGACCTCCAGGAAAGAATGGATATGGCTTAAACTGCAAGTATTTCCAGATAACTGGTTTGGTTACTCAGGAACCTTGAGTCTTAAGTAATATTTACAATGCTGAAGCTGTGATGGCAGACTGCTGGCTTGTATCAGATAACCCAGAGTCATTGTGTGGGGCAATACTCTCAGTAAATAAGCTGAAAAGAAGAAGAAAGGGAACCTCCTATCCTACTGTCCATTTTTAGTAATTCTTCAGCTCTGAAAGTTTAGAGTACTGTCAAGCCTTTTTTTTGCCAAGACATGAATTGGTAAACTACTCATACTCACATCACACAGAATCAGTTAATTAGCTTCTGAATTGACATGGAGGCAGTACAGATCAGAGTCTAGCAAAACAGCTGGGGGTACCTTAACTAGCAGTAAATAGGAGTCTGTTCTTTACCTTCTGCCCTACTCTTACTTGCTCACTCTCTCTTCATAGTCCTTCTATATGATGTACAAGTAATGACTGTAAAGAAACATATTGTACATTTATAAATGCAGGAATACTAAAGAACTGGTAGGGGCCATAATGCTGCAGTAGATGAAGGTGAAGATCTAATGGAATATGCAATTAATATATGCAGCATCATTCTTTTATGTGAGACCATCTGATTAGAAAGAAATGATATATCCAGCATGGGGATTAGGAAGCAGTCCCGTTTATTGTCATGCTACCTGCCGATCATGGGCAAATTTCAAAAGGTAAAAGGTATGATTTTGTTTATGCTCTGAAAAAATAGGTCAGTGACAAAGGTGATATTTTAGCACCACCTATTCATTAAGGATACCATGTTGCCAGTCTAAGGTACCTTGTCTTTATTTATTTTGACTTTTTGAGTTGCTAGCCATCTGCAATACAATTTCCTATCCTCACTATCAGCTGAAACACTGTTGGAATTTTGAGGTGATATGGCCCACTCTTGTTAGAACTAGAGAAAAGAAAAACAGCAAAACCCCCTCTTCTTCTTTACCATTTAAAACATTTAAAAAATAGTTAAGTCCTAAAATGTAATTTACACGGTGATATTTGTTCACTAATTCCCTATAGGTGTTAAGTTCATTGTCAGTTTTGCAACATAGGTCAACAAGGAATAGCCTGAGGTCATCTTTTCTTAATACTACAACGACTTAATAGTAATTTTAATTCCACTGAAGTATTTCAGATTCAAACAGTACCTTACAAATGGAAGAATCTGTATCTCATGGCCCTTTGCTAAAAGCTTGAGCTATACAATTCTCAAACATAACTATTTCTCATTGTGATGTTTCTCAGATAACTACTCTTCAGTGCGTTCAGAAAACAGGTTTGAATTAGGAGATAAGCTGAATTGGTTGCATTAGCAGTGCATATATTTTTCAGATAGGTCCAGCTCTCTTGCTTATGATTAGCAGTGAAGAATTTAGTCAGATTTCACAATTATAACAGTTTTGATCCCAGTAAAAGTTTGGGTAGATCAGACAGCAGTGTGCGATATTTTGGTGAAACTGCTGGCGTTTTCACAGCAGAAAACTATGGTACTTCCAAACCCACAAAATTTATGACGTGGCTAACCTCATCATGAAACTCATTTGAGCAGTTTTTAGTTTCTGGTTTTGGTATTTCTATCAGAAACTAAAAACTGATGAGGTAGATTAGTTTCTGAGTTTTAAGCTGTTTGTTCTTTCTTTGGCAACTGGACTTGCATAAAATTTTTTCCATTCCTTGTCTGGATTACTTGGTCTCATAAAAGGAATCCTCTTTTTGTTTAATAATTGTTCATTAATTATTATGCAATGAATTATTAGATGGATGATGAGAAGAGCTTCTTCCAGTGACTGGCAAAAATTTTTTCGCTGCGAGATACTTCTAGTATTGGTGACAATTTCTTTGCATGAAAATTTTATTTTTAAACACTGATACTAGTGTGAGCATAAAAACCTAATTTCTAGATTCTAAATTCTAGAGTGGTGGTTTTAATAATCTCTTGTTTATTCTTCCGTACAGTTTTATCTCTAACCCTTGGGATGCTGACTATGTAAATAGAGGATTAATGGTGTTTTATGACTTAGGTCATGTTTCTGCTCTGGTTGTGATTCCACAGTTGCTCAGCAAGGCTCTAAGGTGCGGAGTACTCTACTCATATGAAAGCCAGTGGAAACCGAGAGCTTCCTCTGCCTCTTGGAAATACTGAGCACCGTTGCAGCCTTTGGCTCGCTAAGATGTATTAGAGGGAAATTTATCTTTTGTATGTGTGTCTTCTCTTCCCAGTGAAATTTACTGCCATATTACATCATAACACCTCTGTACTATACAGTAATAGAAAAGCAAGGGACCTCTGATCCAGGCTTCAAGTTTTTCACTTATCAGAAGGAGGAGGCAAAAAGGCTTCAGTACCAGTGGTAGTTCTCAAGCCTTCCCAAACTATTTAAGTTCTTAATCAAACATAAAGCTGAGTGCCAAGTGCTTAATATTTCCCTTAGGAATAGCAATTTCCTCATAAAATCAAGTTTCCCATTAACAGATGCAACAAACCTGGAAGCAGCATCCTTGGGAAGATGAGTAGATTACTTTTGTCAAAAGTTTCTTTTCCCTGACCTTCTCTGTTCTGTACATGCACTCATAAAACTGGCACACTCTGCCACATACTATTTCTCTTGGTTTCTTTATTACTTAAGTTCACTAAAACAATGGCAATGTGATTGATCGGGTTCAGTATAAATATCAGCCTGGGACAAATTGCACTTTTCAGTGTTTAATACTTGCTATCATATTTATGCTTGTTATCTTTTCAAACCATACAAAAATGGACAAGAGTGTTCAAATTTCAGCATAATTTCTCTTTTAGTAAGACCTAGACCTCAAAGTGACCAGGATGTGAACTGATGGGAAATGGATTCACTTTCATTTGCAATGAAAAATGCACAGGGCACATTTCAGGAAAGAGATGTTTATTCAATATGATAAATGGTCATTATTACACTATGACAAGCCTGTGGATGTTTGTGTGTGCATGTGAGAGGAGTGGCTTCATTCCTTAGTCATTGGTGCTATAACAGTATGACACCCTATAGCTGTTTTGCCACGAAAAGTCAAGAGTTTTGCCCATTCTATGTTTCCATGTGATCTTTTGTGGCTCCGTAAGTATCTAGCCATCCAATATTGCTGCTGCAGGGCAGTAGAGACGCTTTCAATAATTGCTTATCCTGCCTTTTCTTACCTAAAGTATCCTTTCTCCCCGTAGTCCAAGCACTTTGGTGCTCAAGGGGCTTTGAGATTTCCAGATTTCAAGCCACGAATGGGGTCTTATCATTTGGGGGCAGAGGGGAGAAGGCCATATTAAGGGGAAAAAAGTTGTTTTGTTTTTTTTTTTTTTCTCCTATTCTGCAAGGTTTGCTGCCTTTGGTATCAAGACAGGAGGCTGATAGGGTTTCATATTAGACGCTAAAGCATAGGTTTGCATTTAACCATGTATAAGTATGTATATGCATATCTGAAAACCACAATAGTAAAGATTGCTATTCTCTTTTTATAACTTCGCTTAAAGCCTTTTCCACCTGCTAGTAGTCAGTATTCAGAGACAAGAGCATGGAAAATAAATATTATCTTCTTAAAATTGCTTCAAGTCCACTGTCTGTGAACTTGAAACATCACACATTTCCCGTATATTCAACATGGCTTTTGAAATCAGTCATTTTATATACTGTTTGCCAATTAGATTGTTTTAATTTCTGTGAACAGTCAGCTTCACTCCGTTGTTCCAGTGGTATCATTACTGGTTCCCACTAGTTAATAATTTTACATAGGATTTTTTACTTACAGCGAAAAAGAAAGGGTATGGGGGGGCAGAGGGAAAACCATTTTTATTCATGTGCAAAACTCTTTAGCAAGTATCCTTTAGGCCTAACTTCAGTACAGACCCTAAAACTGAAGTGTCAGTAAGGCTTTTACAGGGGTTAATTAATTATATGGAAAACTGTCAGTTTATCCAGTTAGTTGTCCATTAGTCAGAAGGAGAAACTAGAACTAAATTACCCTTTATGATGTAGAAAAACAAAACCATATAGATAGCTAGTTCTAGAAGGCAAAACAGAAGTTTTGCCAGCTGCAGAGATGGAGTTCCCCTTGCAGAGGAGGTGCAGTCCCCAACAAAAGTTATTGGTGCAAGCCTTCGGTGAGGAAAGCATGATGAGTTTGTCCGGCAGCGTTTAAGGCTTGTCTGCATGTTGAAAAACAGCACAGCACATCCTTGCAGCTCTTATCTACAGAGTGATGTGGTGCACTGGTAGAGGGCTTTGTCTTTATTCACAACACATTCAGTGTGTCTCGGCAGGGGAGGAAACAACACTCTTGCCTGTCAGACTGTCCTCTGCCACCGTCTGCAGAATAAACTGAACTCTAACTCACCATTTAAGAGAAAGAGGAAAGGTAAAGAGAGAAAGAGAGAGAAAGGGATTTGCTCTCTGGCTTATTCATACATTAGCTCTCTGCAAAGGCACAAAGCAGAAGGAGCAGCATCAGCAACCTTGCAAGCAGTGACTGTTTCCAATTAATATGGTCTGAGCTACTTTGAGAAGCCAATTTATTACTTACACATATAACACTTGAGCTTTGCTGAAAACTGGATGTGCCAAGCACACCTTTGCTTCTGATTTATACATAAAGACTTGCATCTTTCACAGAACAAACCTTATCAGGAGAGATTCAACCAAGGCAGGTAAGAGATTTCTACGTAAGTGTCACCTTCTACATTGTTAACATATGTTAACAAATATTACTTCTGACTACAATGTCTGGCTGTCATTGAGCACTTAAAACTACTGCATTTGTCCTTATGTTATGTTACCTTTGAGCAAGTTTAATCCCAAGAACATCTGCAATATACTTTAAAGATGCATTTTAAATTTTTCTTAAACATTAAATATCATAGTGAATTGTACACCTTAAAAGTTAAGTTTTGAGTGAAGTAATATGTTCATAGAATGTGTTTTGAGATAAATCTCTTGCTGTTTCTATGTGATGTTTAATGAATTTTATAGCATTTTAAAAATCAGTTTCTGTGCTGTTATGTTCTGATGTATAGGATTAGTGCACCAGTTAGATTAACTTTTCTAACACATATTCCTAGGCAGCCCTAAATGATCTAACTGAATAGTTTTAAGAGTTTAGTCATGCTTATCCCATTTGCAGAAATACGGTTATGAGCTTTTCCACATGGCATAAGTGATTTTTTTGTTGTTGTTTTTATGCTCAAGTGGATTATTTCGTCAACATGCACTTCAGTAAACTTAAGGAAGGTAATATGATGATAATACAAATATAGTCCATGCCCAACTATGTGAAACAAAACATTACTTGGTTATAATTCAGTATTGAGTAAAGAACAACAATGCTGATATGTATACAATGCACAAATTAATAACAAAGCACTTTTTGGGGCACAGAGTTAGAGCCAATCCTCTCTGCAGTCTTGACACTGTGTAGTAGTTGGAGACAGAGAGTAACTGAGAAAAATATATTGGCAAAGGTTTCATCTTTATGAAGTTTATAAGATGGTAATTTTTTAGGCACTGGCTGGGTCTAATCTTCTGTGTCATATATCATTTTTGGAACTCTTTGTGCTTAACATGAAAAATAGTCCAAATGAATCACTGTTGTAGGATGAGAGGAGAGAGCTAAGAAAACTGGAAGAGGATGGATAATAAAAACTGCTCTAATGACATTGAACATTAAATTTAAACATCACTTATTCTAGTGCATAAACAAGCCTTTTCTGAAATGCTTGCTGCTGATCTGCAACTTCATTATTTCCCATTTCACCTGTTAGCAGTTTCTTACTATAGGGTTTTTCCTATCGAATTATTTCATGTACACAGGATTTTCAGTGCTAACAAAATAGGGAGTTTTGGTGACATTTTCTGTAGTTTTTAATTTAACTTTTTCGTATTACCGCTAATCAAAGTGGAATTCAGGACAGCTCTCAGAGTGCACGTGGTCTTGGGTAATGACTTATTGAAAGAATGTGAGGCAATAAAAATGGACGAATCTCATTGCTTGTAATGTTTTTCATTTAGGTTATTTTAGTTCTGAGAAGATATGGATACTCTGTGTAGAAAATGATAAGCTTTTTAATGAAATAGTGTGAGTTTACAAATCTCTAAGAAGCCAAAGACTTTCTCTAGAAGTTTTCACGTGGCTTTTTAAAATGTGGTGGTGTTCTGTAGGGAGAAAATAGCAGCTCTGCATTTCTGGGAGAAATGTTAACTGTTAAATCTGAGTAACTCAAAATAAATGAAAGATCTGCTGCAGTTTACTATTAAGTTATTGTCTAAAATCTGAAGGCTCAGAATTTTTACGTGTCCCAAAGTAGGCAAAAAGAGGGAATAGTCAAAGAATAAGAAGTTTGAAAGTACCTGATAGTTTTCTTAGACTTTTAGACCTCTGGGCAGGAGACAGCTTTGGGTAGAGCCAACCAAATCTTAAATTAGATCACTTAAGTGAAACAAATCAGTATAGCTGCAGTGAAATTGAAGGAGAAACACCTGTTGAGGATCTGGCTTTTGGAGAGCAAGCAGTATATGTATTGGGATGCTACAGCTGTCTGCATTGCTGTGCACTACAGGGCTGGGTGAAGTGTGGTCTAGCAAGGATATTTGAGACTGAAGAGAGTAGGGGTTAAATGAGGATGCCAACCAATAAATGCATTTACATAGAACATCATAAGACTTTGAGTCCTATTTTGAGCAAATTTCTTTCCTTGGGAAATTAGTAGGAGAGAAGCTGAGAAATCTTGGAGGCACCTTAGCACAGCTCTAACAATCTCTTTCACATGCTCCCAGAAGGTGGTCCCAGAATGAACGTAGAGATACAGGAAGGCTGTGCTATGTATCATTATAGTAAAATGAAGCCCCTAGAAGAGAAATCAAACCAGTCTGTTGGCAATGCCAGTTTGCTATGTAACTGTACCTGCAGGAGAAATGTGTGGTCCTTGGTTAGTCCTGGAGCATGTCTGCTCAGCGCTCTGATGGACAGAGCCAGGCCAGCGGAAATCATAATGAAGACATGGCATAAATCACATTTGCATTGTGAGGGAAATGTTTATCTACTATAAAGCACTCGTCTCTCTCTAATGAGAAAATACTAGAACAGTGACAAATTATGATTTGGCCCAACGTTTTATGGACCCATCCAGGGAAACATTGCTTGTACCAAATCTGATCAAACTTCCATTTTTGTCATTCCCCTCTGTGGTCTCTCAGGAGCAAAAAATGAGCACGGTGCAGAGCACCATGTGTCTGGAAGTAGTTCTCTGTGCCTGCAGTGGGGAAATGAGCTGTTCAGAGCACTTTGTCAGCTCTGCACCAGCCAAGAAGGCCCCTTTGCATGACAGAGAATGAGAAATTTTTTGTTTTCCCTTGTCTTGTCCTGGCACAGTAGGAATAATGCCTACTGTTGTAGCCTCTGAGGAAATGCACATTCCTCACACTCACCGCCTTTGTCCCACCTCCAGGAGTTATATTACAGTATTTGTCACTGGCATTTTTCAAAGTGTTGTGGTGCACTGGCGCATTGTTAGTGAACTGACACTTACTAATTCCTGTCACTTTAAGGTTTGCACTGAACCGTTTGAGAATATATTTTTTCCCATACAGGACAAGTTTGGAGGCTTTTTCAGCTGAATGCATTTATACAGAAAATACATTTGTTTACTTGCTTACCCAAATGAGCAGTTTATGTATACATAAAGATGCAAGTTAAGAAGCCCTTCCTATTTCTAATACAGGCTTCTCAGTGTAATAGTAAATATTTGAGTTTCCTGACCTCCTGCTTCTACAAGATGCATACCACTGTGAAAGCACACCTTTCTCTGTTACACCATTTGTGGCATTGCAGGCACTTTGCCTGGTATTGCGTGGTATGTGGAGAGTTGTAACTCATTCTTTAGGTGTACAGTCCCATGTGTTTACCTTTCTATTGTTTCTACGTTAGATAAATGAAAATAATAAAAAATCCATGCGTTCATATGCAGTTTTGCACTTCCTCAGTTCAAATTTGAAGCCTTTCAGGAATATTTAACCAATGAGGATGATCGGAAAGCATGTCTATTCCAAAACCTATTTTACTTTCACCCAAAGGATTTCTGACTTAGAAATCATTAATCTCCTATGTCATCATGAATTATATTCCTTCTTGAAAAAAAATACAACCTTTTAATTAGCTAAGATATATTTCACAGGATGGAATCATTCAGGACCATCAAAGCATAATTGATACAAAAATATAGGAAAGGGCAAACTCTGCTGCAGTCACCAACACTGATAATTTCTTTTATAGAGACAAAGGACTTTCTTGAAAAAGGTGCATATGGCTTTCCAGAAGCATCACATTCAAGAAAGTCAAAACTTGCAGCTTACTTCTTGAGTGGTCCTCAAACCAGGACAGTCATGCAGGATGTTTTATTTACAGTCATCTTGGAAGTGCTTTCTTGTTTCCAGTATTTTGATGTTTTGGATTATAAAGATTCATTTTAGACATGAAGGATGGTGTTTATCTTGTTTATGTTTAGTCAGATAATTATTCTAAGCTGGCCCTGTAGTTTCCCCTCTTTAGTCAATGGAGAGAGGCATGCAGCTCTAAAAAGCAATTTAGCAGCAGGAGTTTAAGAAACATGGTATGAATAGACTCAGGAAGTTCCCTTCTTTCTCCAGTGACAAGTGAGAGCCTAGATAACTACAGAGGGCCTAGATTGTAAGCTTAGATGAGTCATCTAGCTTTAAGCTGTCAAATAAAGTAGTAGTGCTAGATGTATGTCTGTAGGCCTCTGAAGAAGGTGCTTGGTCTAAAGGGCTTAGGTCAGGATTAAAAATGCTGTAGTTGATGCAGATTCCAATTTTCAACACACCTAGGTCCTCCTCCGGTATATATTTGCTCTCTAAGGCAGTTCTTACCAAAAGCAGGCTAAGTGTTAGAGCCAGGTTAAAATTGCAGCTTGGGCTGCAGACATCCCATGGTGGCATTCTGAGATGGTGAAATAGGTAAGAAGATGTTCCTTTGCCATAAGTTGCCTTGAGAAGAGCGTATCTGACAACGCCCATAGTGAAAAGCATGTATTGAAGTGGATGGAAAAAGTTGAAAAGTACAGTGGTTCATGCTAATTCAAAGTTGTTTCTGAATTAGGTTTGAAAGGCCATGCTCAATAAAAACCTAAAAATGGATTTCCTGGTTAGCAGGTAGGATCCTTTTACGTTAGAAAGGACCTTGAGAGAGTTTTTTCCCGTGATTAGCTTAAAGAGATTTTAGTGTGAGGTGCTGCTGAAGTGGGTGGGTGAACCTTGCCTCGTCAGTATTGTTCCGCTCCAGTATGTTCCCTCCACATTTTCAGTGGCAGCACCAGCAATACTGGGACAACATGGGAATTTAGATCAGCTCAGAGATCTAGCTGAAAATTAATCCAATAGAAAGAAGTTTATCCAGCTCTTTACATGTCTGCATATGCCTTGTGCTGAGGCAAGGAGAGCAGGGACAGGGTCGCGTTGTCAGGAGCTCAAAACGGATAAGGTTGTCCATTCCAGCTCTGGTGTGGCCTTAGATTCAGAAACTGCAGCTTAAATAGTATGTGGAAACTGGATGCGGTGGCGGTGTTTTCAGTACCTGTGTGCCAATTACTGCCTATGTTTAGATTATCAATCTGAAGATGAATATGTCACTTGATTCTCAAAATTTGTGTCCTTGTTCTCTCTATATAACTTCATGGTAGGAACGCTCTTGGCTGTCAAACGATTCACTAAGCAAGGAGATAGAACGTGGTGGCTCTGAGTACATTCACTGGTATTCTAATTGACTTTTATTATGCAGTCAATAATATGGATCTATAGTGTATGATGCATGCCATTGTTAAGTACTTGTCCCACACTCTCTGATAGCCCTACAGATGTAGGTACAGTGAGTGTTGTGGTAGATATTAGACATAATCAGTGTGAGGATATAAAAAAGGCATTAGTCAGGCACGTGAACGTCATGAGTTTGGCTTGGTACCCACAAGATTTTTATTTCAAAATAATGAATTTGGGATGGTTCTCCTTGTCTTTTGTGTTTTGTTTTTTTAACCCAAACTCAAATCATGCTTTCAAGGATTTCTCCATAACTGCTACAACCAGGAATATTTGTTTGGGTTTTTTTATTTACAAAACTAGTCTTTTTATGCAATCACAGGAGTTGAGACTTTGAAACCTCCCTAGTGATATTATGTAATAAAACTTGCTGTACAGAGTGTTATCTAAGATTTAGACCAGTCCTATAGTTAAGTTTCCTAATAGTAGAGCATTGAGGCCATAATCCTTTTCACCAATGAAAAGGATCCAATCACCAATGAAACCCTGTAAAATCTTTTGCAGAAATCTCAGTTCATCCTGGCCTGTATTTTTTGATTAAACTTACCACCTGAAAAAGAATTAAAGTTGTTCAATGTGTAGATGGGATAGCAATAATTAAGGTATAAAAAAGATTAAGAGAAAGGTCATTGCTGGGTGATAGAAAAGATTCACTTCAGTTTGAGAATGCAAGGAGATGGAGAGTAGTGTCCAGGTTGTATAAGTACTTACAGAACTTCTTTCCTCATGTAGTTCTTCCAGTTTACTTGCCCGTCAGCTGCCTTTATGACCAATGTTAGATGAAGCTTTATGTTATTGTTCATCGTTGTCTCTGCATTTGTGACATTTTAGAAAGAAGATTTTCAAATTAACTGCCTGTGTTTTCCTTTATTCTGTGCAGGGAAATATTACTTCCATTAAGGTTGCTTTGAGGCTCTGATAGACCCCCAATTAATTAGTTGCTGTTGCTATATATATATAGTAAATCAAAGCTATAGGGTTCCTATAGAAAGGTTGATTTAATACCTAACAAAAAGGAAGGACCCCTGTGTATTACTGAATGTAAGTCTGAAGGTTCAGGGGACGTGGAATTGGAGTAGTGGATTTCCACAGCACTCATTTCCAGTCACTCATATAGAAATGGCATTTCAGGAAGGGATGTAAGGACAAAACACTGGAGTCCCTTGCAGATTCAAGGATGCCTGAAAGCTCTTTTGGGGTCATAGTTACCCAGTAAAGACAGACCTACGCTGTCTTTAATTTGTAGAATAAAATCACCAAAAGACTCCTTAGTCAGATATGCATCACATTTTGTTTTTTTTTTTTTAAATTGAGGTGTTAAATAATAATTAAGTATTGATTATATACAGATGGGACTGTAATATTAGTTAAACTTCTAATAAATACATACCGAGATACACATGTCATTTTTAATGTATTCCATAAACTTTCCAAACACAACTTTTATATAATATTTTCCTCATAATGCACTAAACATATGCAGTCTGATCTTCATCAACCCTCTTTTAATACTCATAACTCATAAATGATGATTTATTTTCAGTAGGGAACATGTGGTTGGTCCAGATGTTCAAACAAAATGACTCCCAACAGGCTGGCAACACAGGTTAATTCAAAAATGGGTAGGTCTAAATTTGCGTAGAACAAAATTTGCGTTAATTCAAAATTAGGATGCAATGTAAGAAAGGCAGTAAAATGCAAAAGAACTGGAAACAAATTTATTTGCTTCTAATTTTTAAGTGTTTTGAACATATTATATGCCTTGTCTATGTTATAGAGGTATAAAATATTTATAATTTATTTAATGAAGGTGATAAAGAAATCAAACAGAATATATTTGTAATATCACCATTAAATTTTTTTTCTTTGTTCGGAAAGGAAATGAGGATTTCTGTAAATGGTATTTAATTGGTGGTTTAATGCTGTTTGCATTCAGCGTATTCCATTTAATTTCTTATCCTGGGAGTCAACAGTGACTGTCACTAACACCAAAAAGTTTAATCTGACATCTTCCTTTGATTATTTAAAAGTCTGTTGTATAAACTGTCTGCCTTGCAGCCATAGATCAGGGATGGGTTGCAGGTAGAATGTTTTCTTGCTGCAAAGCCTCATCTGCATATTTTCTTAAAGCTTTTAGAAATGTCTAGGCAAAACTGTAGGAAAGGAGGATCTTCTTCTGTTGCATTAGGTGGGTTTTGATACTGATTAGCTATCACCTATCTATTCCATGAGTTGTATTTTTTTGAGACCTAGCATTTGCTTTTGGCAACTCTGGACTACAGCATTATCTTTCTCACATCTAGTAAGCTTTGTACCAAAGTATCCCATTAGAGAGTTAATCTCCGTTTTTGTGGAGCCACATTTGATATTCGGAGACTGACACCACAGAATGTTAATAGTAATTCATAAAATCTTTCCTATTCTCTGATAACTGTTTTCTAATGTGGAAGACATAACTCACGTTGCAAGAAGAGCTTCCTATACTGTTAAAAGTTAGAGGGATTTTTATGCTTAGTATGTTTCAAGAATAGGCATACATGCAGCAAATACCTCGATTATTTACAAATAATAAGAGGATGCAAAAAAAGACCTGAAATTCTCTTTGGATTATATTATTTCCCTATCTTTCTGTACAATGTGGTAACTAGTAGCTCATATACACTTTGTTGTAGTATATTTTTACAGCATTTGAACAGAACAAATATTTTTCGAGACAACTTGTGAAGGTTTTGTTTTTTAAACCTCCTATGTGAAATGTTTGAAGAACTTTTAACTGATAGATAAAGCATTGCCCGGGTGCTCTTTTTATTGCCCAGGTATCTTTTTATTATTTGCTTTCATGAAACCCATTTGGGCATCAAGATTTCTTCCCTTCTTACAGGAAATTCATAATAAGGTTGTCAAAGTTTCACTTAGTTTCAGCAAGCAAACAAATTGGTGAAGGATAGGGTAATAGCGTCCAGCCTTGCACTGAACCAGATCTTCAGCTACAGGCACAACATAGCTATGCCAGTTATGAAACCCAATTGCTTTCTGAATGTAGAAGGGAGCACAGTGCTTTCTGAAGGTGGCCTATGAAACTAGAGAACATTGGCTGCAAACAGCCCTTGCACATAGCCAATTTATTCGCTGTCACCTTTCATTCGTATCCTTCATTCATCCTGGTGTCCTTCATACCAAGTTCATGGCCAGGTACCACCAGTCTTTATCCTATGCTGTACCTGATGACATTCTTTGTTAAAAAACAAAGTCACATTAAATGTCACATTCACACATAGGCTAAGTGTAATAGAATTTCTCCTGGTTTTAACATTTAATTAAAATTGTAGAAGAGAGGGTGAAGTATTCACTGGAACCCTTGAATGAGTATTATGAACAGGTGAGTGCATATTGGCGCTTACACAAGTGCACACACAGAGGTAAATTTCTCTGAGGTAATTTTTAGTGTTCGTCTCATTTTCATTATGATCTTTTTTAAGCAGATGTAAAAGTACAGAGATCCTCTTGCAAACTACAAATGTTAAAGGTCAGTGTAGAAAGTCAAGCCATTTTCGACAGCTGGTGATCTTATAAGAATTGCTGATGACATTTTACAGTTGTGGAGTAGTAAGGGATTCAATAATTCATTTTCATTGTTCTTCTAAAAGGGAAGTCTTCCATATTGCAGGCTAGTCCCAAAGTATTTTCACAGTATAATTTTATAGAAGGAGAAAAAGTGGTGGTGGGAAACATGGTAAATGTAGAAGTTTTAAAGTGAATGAGAAGGATTTTAATGTTTTTAATTTTGTGAAAGAGTCTGGGGAGTGTGAGTTTGGATTAACCAAGACAGGAAGTCAAGGAAACAAAATCTATCTCAAATATTTTACTGGTAGGCTTTTTTGAATGTAAATCACTTGCAGCTTCAAATAAGACTGGATACAGTTGTAGTTTGGGAGAGGTATATGGAAAAGGTGATAAAGGTGATGTTTTTACTTTGATAGAGGAAATATGTCTGGCATTTGCAATTAAGATTCTCATCTTTGGATTTCTAGAGAATCTTGAGGTGCTCTTAAAAGACAAAGTAGTGGCTGTATTTATGTATAATAGTTTTGTCTCATTTGGGCCACGGAAATATTGAATTTTTCCTATGAAATTGTAAATTTGGGATACAGTAACATTTACAGACAAGAATCATTATAGTATACCTCTGCAAACATCTTTATTATGCCATTCGCATAAATGCTATTAAGAAGTGATGCATTGTTCTGCTTCACATCTGAGAGAATAGATATGATGAACAGACAGTGAAAGTAATACTATAATCTGTTGGGGAATGGCTTACACATAGCTTCAGGACTGTGCAGAAGAACACAGAAGGGTGCACAAGTAATACTGTTGTATATGATGTTTATGCACTACTGAAAAGAATTCAAATTGAAAGGTACCAGAGTTTGATAAGAAAAATACATTTTTAAAAATCCTAAATCCTCTAAACAGACCTTCATGTTGTGTTCAATTTTAATTGCAGTCTGCCATACAACCTAATTAGTGCATACATTTCATGGTTTACCTAAATGTTTGAGATGCTTTCCTCAGATAGAATAACCTGCCAGAAAAGCCATGTGAACATGTAGCATTTACAGTAATTATTCGCTATGCATTTAGTAGCCTCAGATGCGCTCAGAAGCAACTGCATCAAACGTTGGTTCCATTTTCCCTTGCTTGATTCCTCTGTGGGGAAGGTGTGTGTGGGATACACTGAGAGTACTCAGTATACTGGCTGTATATATCTAATTACAGACACTGTAACTTACTGGCACACTGACATTTGAAGAGGAAGAAGGCAACCTTCTTGCATGGTTGCCGATGTTGTTTGTATGTTTGTAGTACTAACTAGAAGAGCACAGGTAGTACAAATTGTACTGACAGTATCAATGGGTAATATGATCAAAAGGATGAAGTGTTTCAATCCTGAAATTAATATTTCTGAGTTACTGGGAAAAAGAAGCTGTTAGCCAGAATAGGTGCTGGGAGAATTGAGTGTATATGTGATTTTTGGCTGGAAGCATGCAAGACGTTGGCTTTTGAATGCTGTAGCTGGAGCTGTCTTGTTCTAGGTGTCTGTTGAATCTATGGAGGACTTTTCATTAGAAGCGCTGCCCATGTAGTCTTGCATGTTTGTGTTTTTCACTGGGAAAAATAAATGTGTACGTATTTAGGTGTAGAGTACTTCAATGCAAAATGCTGTGGCTTCTTGTTAAAGGCGCTAAGTGTATACAGGGTCCTGACAGAGTTGCATCATAAATACCTTCTCTGTGACATGTACTATCGGTGTGTCCATTGGTCATAAAAAGTCTAAGTGACTTTTATTTAAAGAGCAGTTGCAGCTTTTCTCAAGGGATGGCAAGAATAAGGCAAGCCAAAACATATACCAGCCTGTTCATCACAACTGTCGTTTTCTTCATAATTAAAATCTGATCTCTGAAGAACAAGCAGCTTCTGACGATCAGCAATACTGCACCTTGCTAGATTGTGTCACTCAGAAAAAAGGTCTTTTTAAATGTCTAACGTGAATTATAATTTGTTTAAGAGAGTGCTACTCCTGGCTCCTGTGATTTAACGTGGTTAGCCTTTCAGAAAATGAAAGCTACATTTTAATAGCTCAAAAACATTATATGTGGTGTGTGGGACACATACAGTGTAATTATGAAACTAATGAGGGGTAGCTTACCAATGTGACTGGTGAAGATCTGCTCCAGTAGCTCCTGTTAATGAACTGTCTGTCTATGCCAAGGCTAAGCTTGGCAGGGTTTATGTACTGGACGGTTGGTTAGATTGGAATGAGAATCTTCTCATGATCCCATAAATGAACTGGATTTTATGGCAGTTCTACTTGCCTTCAAAACTAACTTGACTGAAAATCTATCTGATAATTCTTCTTTGAACACTAAAACATATCTAGCAATAACTTGTGGTAACTATCAGTATTAACACAAGTAAAGAAAGCCTCAACTGTGTCACAGAAACAAACAACAGGACCATATTCCTCATCCAGCCTGTGATTGGAGCAAGGCCGTATGTACTGACACATTGGAACTACTGGTGTACTTACGGGTGAAAGGAACAAAAGTCAAGTATACCAGTGATCCAGCTATACCATATCGGACAAAGAATAGGTATTTCAAGGGAAGACATAATAAAGATTGCGATGAACCATTATGAAATTACTTGACTACGGGAGAATTTTACTGTAATTCCTTCCTAGCTCCAGCAGCTAGTGGTGCTGCTTTCTCCTCTCACTTACACTGATGCAACCCTATTGATCTCACTAGCTCCAGGTTAGCTGTTAGCAGCCGTTAGATATGCAGCTTAAGTGTTTGACGTACTATGGTTATAGGCTAGGTTATCTACGAGGTTATAATTTACAGCTTAAAATATCAGTAACAATTATCAGCATCCAATGTATGCCACAGCAAGCTGAACCCAAATTCTACAGTAAGAATAGTGTAGCAGATCACAAAACCTATGGCAACTTTAGGAAAATTAAAGCAAACAGACTTTATATGCAAATTAATATGAAATGAAACTGTAATCTGTAAGTAGTCTTTAAGCCATTAAGTTGGTCTGGAATCCATATGCATCATGTCCTAAAATTTTTAGCAATGAAGGTGCTAGAAATTTCTGCACTGACTTTTCATTGCAGAAATTGTTGAAGGGAAGATACTCATCTGAAGGTTCTTTCACCTTTAGGACATAGCTGGGACTTTTCCCATGGTGAATGATACAGCAAGTAACTTAAGTAGGTGGGATAAACCCACCGTGAGACTTGACTTAAGCGTCAGCAGTAAGTAACTAAAAAACTTAAGTCATCGACTTTAGGTTATGTACTTTTCTGTACCGCTGTGAGTCTTTAAATGCAATTATTATTGTTCTGATAACTGAAAGGCTAAATAGCAGAATGTGTTTCTGTTGCAAAGTTTCAGTTCTGTGGCAAATACTTAGACATTTGACTTACATGCTAAATTAGTGACAGAATTTGGCATTCTCATCTGAGGATGAGCTATTTGGAAGCAAAATTAAAAGGAAATTTGATTGCAAAAAGCATTTCAATTACTGGCTAATACAACTGCATAAAATATTTCTCTTTCCCTACTCAGAGATGTATGTTACCCATGAAGTAATAAGCAGCAAGAGGAGAATAGTCTCCTCTAGAAGTTAAAGACTGGTTAATTTGCTTACCTTAGTTGGATTTTAGCTGGGGTTGTTCTTATTTCTGGATTTATTATCCTACTGGTTTCTTTAGTTGTTCTGAGAACCAGTGTGAAAAATGTGGCTGGAGTCAAGGCATTGGAAGTAATCAAAAACTGACGTAACAAAACAGCACCATAACTGAAAATTAATGGATATATTTTATTGGATTTTTCTACAGGGAAAAAGGATGGGGTAGTAGCTGAATGATTATCTCCCATTATGGATGCTTCATTCCAAGCCAGAGTTGAGAAGTGTTGGCAAAGGAGAGCCTGGGTGCTTCCAGTGCCAGTAATGCTTCTGACGTTGCAGTATGCTACATCTACCTCTTCACAGGTCCGGATTCTGTTATCTTATAAAGGCAAAGCTCCCCCCTCATTGATGTATCTTGTTAGCATGTGCAGGGATGTTAGGTTCTTTTAGTGATACTTAGTTTCTGTGCAAACTGCCAGAACAAAGCCTATGCATCACATTGCAGGCAGGTAATGCTTTGCATTTCAGTGTGTGTGTGTGTTAGTAAGAAAGGCAGTTTGTGTTTTTTTTTTTTTTTTTAATGGTTTAAATATAAATAGATTTGAAGTATGTAGAAGTTTTTGAAGAAGAAAAGGTTATTGAAAAATACTTTTTAATGCGATTTTCTCATTTGGACATATTTGACTCAAAAATGAAAACGTTTGAGGAAATTTTGCTTCAGGAAAAAATATTTTATTAATAGGATGTGTTTCTTCCCTATGATGCGTTACCCTAGCCCTCTTCATAGGCTGGTTGTCCCCTCATCTGAGATCTGATTTTGTCTTTTTCTTGGTGCTTCCCTCACGCTTCCAAACCTGAGGCGGTGGTGTTCTGCTGCTTG